>PVJX010048079.1:0-11616 GCA_004027295.1 Dolichotis patagonum
GCCATTCATGGCTTCCCTAATGTCTGGTCTTGAAGACCTGTAATGCCCTCCTCGTCCTGCTCAGATCAATTCCATACTAGGTTGTTTCATGTGAATTCCCTATATGTGACAATATGGACAACTATTTGGAAGAAAACAAGAGTCAGTATGATAGAGAGTGAGTATCTCCAATTGTCTAGCTTTGAAATTTATGTCTTACGTTGCTTTCTTGTGATCCGCTTTGCTCCATTTTTGTTGTGTTTAATTTTACCCTATTGATATAATTGCATGTATATTTCAGTGGGTAAGATGGATGACCATATTGTTGTTTTTGTCAGATCATGGAGCAGAACTGTTAACAGTGTCATTGTTTGAATGTCTACTTTACATGTTTTAACTTTGTAATTTGAACAACTATCCAAAAAGTCAGTATGTAATTTGTCAAGTAATAATTTCTTAGGTTTTATTGTTGTTGTACTTTTCCTTTTTTCCTTGGAATACTGTATTGTTGCTACCCTTTATTCTGTTTTATTTTGTTTTGTTTTTTCCTCTTTAAATAAAATTATTTAAAAAAAATAAAGAAAAAAAATCCAGATCTAAACGTGCACACCTGTGCCCTCGTACACGCATGTGCGCGAACACAGTGCTCACAAAAGGACCTGCAGCTGCCCCACACAGGCCTGGGCACACGGCGGTGGGGGGCTGAGGACCATGCACAGCTCCTAAAGAGGATTTTTACAGTGAACTCGCATAAATCACTTGCTACCTCTAGGATTCAACCTCAGTAACAAGAGAAAAGGCCACAAAGAAAGTCTGAAAAATTCATTTGTTCAAGGAGAAAAGATGTATGCCCACCGCCCATATAGAGGCAGCGTGAAGGGCCAGGGACATAGCTCAGAGGCCCAAGTGCCTGCCTGGCAAGTGCAAGGTCCTGAGTTCGATTCCCGGTTCAAAAAGCAATAAAAGCAGCAGGCAGGCTGAGGGGTGAGGGGGTTCCCTGCCTGGCTGCTGCCACCGCCCCTTTCGTTTTTCACTGCTGCCTCGTTTTCCACTTTTTCTACCAACTCTTGGGAGTGGACAGATGAGCCCTGTCACAGGAAGTGACAGGCTGAAGCCACCAGGAGCTGAGCCTCCCAGACAATGGGACAGGAGGCCGGAGCGCAGGGTGGGGACGCTGCGGCTGGTGCTGCAGCTGAGCCCGGGAGGGATGACTCTGCTCTGTGACTCAGTTCTCCCGGCCACACCCCTGCAGAGGCAGCTAGGGGCAGCCAGAAATAAATCGGGGGGGATGGGACGGTCACTGAGGACGGCCGGACAGGCGGCCAGGGAGGGAGGGAGGAGGGGCACGCAGCTGAGCCCACGCTGGGGCCCCCCCCGCAGTTCCCAAAGGCGGGCACAGCCCCTGTGCGCATGCGCACTGGCCTGGGGCCAGACTCCCTCCCCCAGCCTCCGCTAACTGGGGGTGTGGCCCGAGTCCTGTAGGTCTCTCCCCAACACCTCTGCCACCTCCTGTGGCCTGGGCAGGGGACACACCGCGTGCTCCGTATCGGCCTCGGCACCCACCTCCTTGTCTACCAGCCGCAGCGGGTACTTGATGTCGGGGCTCTCGAGGGTGATGGCCGGACGGGGGCGCTGGAACAGCTTCATGAACAGGCTGTAGAGGAACCAGACCGGAGAGAGTGCCACGCGCCCCAACTGTGAGGACAGAGAGACAGGCAGGCAGGCAATGAGTGATGACTGAACAGGACCCCCGGAGGGGGCCACACCGGCCCCAGTGGTCCCATTGCACCCTGGGGTCCTCGCTGTGCTAGAGCCATGGACCAAGCGAGAGCAGTTCGGGTAGGTTGAGTCAGGGAGTGTGACTGTCACCAGGGGCTGGGGGAAGCCAGCAAGGACCTCAGCGCCAGGCTTCCGGACTCCAAAGCTGCCACCGTTGTGGTAGCTCAATTAGAGCGCCTAAAAGCAAAGCTCACATCAACGGGGCTTTCAGGAAAGCACTTTCACTCCTGCACCTCTCACCCCAGCTGGCTGATCTCCTTGACTCCTGTTCTCAGCAAATGATTGTGTTCTTTTCCCAGCATCGCCCTAAAATTCTCCTTTCACCCTGGCTGCCAGGAAGCTCAGAGACGAGTTCCCTAGATGCACTGGGCCTCGGTGAGATCTGCCACAGGCCTCTTCAGGTAGTACATTCTCATCTCATCTCCCCACCCGGCCACCCTCCTTCCCTGGCTAGCTCCACGCTGTACGGCAGAGCCTGGAGAGGTACACAGGTACGTGCCCCGCAGGTCTAAAAGGAAGGGCCCCAGACCCCAGGGCCAGGCCACTCGGTGCCTACTGTGTGCTAGGAACCGTGCAGGAGCCTCGGCTGGCCTGGTTGGAAGCCACTGACCGTGAGACCAGAGACCCAGCTGAGGACCCCAGGCCTGTGCCCCAGGGACGGACAGCAAAGCAGCTGCGCTTGGAAAGGCCACGTGCACAGGGCCCGGTGGCCACAGCCTTGGGGCTGCCGCTGCTCCACGTGGGAGACACAAACCCCTGGGGCCAACTGCACTCAACCCTGGACTGTGGGTACAGCAGGGAAACTGAGGCACAGAGGGTGGGGAACTACCTCAAGGCCCACAAAAGCCGACCCCCTCAGTGACCCAGGGAGACACTACAGACTGCCACTGTTTCCTCAGACAGACAGTGACTGCCACAGTCACAGCCAGTCAGGCATGGAGCCAGGATGTAGCTCCCGGCCTGGCCAGTTAAAGTGCCGCCCCTTTGTGCTCTGTGGGCACAGGCATCTCCTGCTGCCTGTGGGGAGCCCTGCGTTCCACGCCAGCCCCAGCTGCCCAAGATGCATCCACTGCTCCCCAAGCGCCCACCCTGGCTCCCCGCTGCCTGCCTCTGGCCTGCAGCCCTGCGCAGCAAGCCTGTCTTGCTCTAAGCCTTTGCAGACACTTTCCTCTCTGCCCCCACAGCTTTGGCCTCTGCACACAGCCAAACAGCGGGCTCCTACTCATCCTCCAGAGCCGGCTCCAATGCCTGTCTCTAGCCGACCAGGCCTTCGGTGGACTTTTACCAGCCTCTCCCGCTCTATCACGGATCAGGAGGATGCCCCTGCTCCGGACCACTGTGTGTCAAGCCAAGGGGCCCCCTCCTGCAGCGAACGGCTTAGAGAAAGGCTGGGTGTGGAGTGTGCGCAGGAAGTCGCATTGTTGGAAGCTCTGGAGATAAAACTCAATGACTTCCCCAGCTGAGGACCTGGGGCGCCCTGGGGCTTCCCGCCCAGCGCAGAGGTTCAAGTGCACAGCAGCACCAGGCTCCCCTGAGCTCCTGCCCAACAAAAGAGAGGACAGAGGCTGCGCTGGGAGCCCGGGTGCCATGCATTGCCAGCCTGCAGGTGGAGGAAGACCCCTCAGGCCTCAGGTGCCTGTGCGGCCGGCTCCCAGACACCCCAGCCCTGGGGTCCCCAGCACACTCGGAGCCAGGCTGGTCCCAGTGCATCTCACGCTGTGGAAGGGATTAGCAGAGGGCAGCAGGCTCCCTGCTCCCTTCCCCTGGCGCTTTCTATTCTGGCTGGAACCCGAGAGAGCGGAAGGCCGGGGTGGGGCCATCCTGTTTGTATGTCCTGTTGGTGTCACACAAGCGCAGCGCTGCAGGCTCGAGGCAGCCTGGGATGGGTACTCAGAGGCCCAGGGTGGTGCTGGCAGCCAGCACCCAAGGGACGGGCTACCTCCACTCCCATTCCAGGTGAGGAAACTGAGGCTTGGACAACAGATCTGAGTCTGGGGCCACTTCTGGCCCCTGAGAGGAAAGAAAGGGGCTATGTATAAAAATCCTACAGGAAAGCGCGAGGTCCTGAGTTCCATTCCTGCAGGAGAGGCACATGTGAGCCAATCTGTTGGCAATTCAGCCAACAAACCTGTGGACACTCAGTGGCCTAAAGTGGAGGCCAAAAGCCAGACCCCACCCCAGGAGCTCAGGTGAGAGGTAGAGGACAGACACAGGCAGGGGAGGGTGGTTGGTGCCCAGGAGCAGTGGAGGAGTAAGGTCCTGTTGCTGTCAAAGGCCTGACCAGACCCCCAAGTGCGGTGCAGGGCAGAGCACACAGGATGCAGGTGTCGAGGGCCAGGACCTGCCCCTCTGCAGACGCCACTTCACTCAGCCACCTAAGGCCCTCAGGACAGCTGCCTGGCAGACCTTGACCTAGTGCCCTGTATCCCCAGGTGCCCTGGAGCCATACTGCCTGCCAGAGCCCAGGACACCCTGGGGTGCCCTCTCCAAGGCTGCCCAGTCAGCTCCCCACCCATGGGATGCCCGCCAGTTGCCAGCTCTGTCACTGCCCACTGTGACCCTAGTGTCCCCAGGTGCCAGTTCCCTGAACTGGAGCCCGGACAAAGCATCAGTGACTCGCTTACCTGCCCACCGCCCAGCCACGGCTGTCCCCAAGATCCAAGTGACCACTGCCCTCTAGCTCTGGGCGCATCTCAGCAGGAGGAAGTGGGAGGGAAGGAGGAAGGAAGTCCCACAGCAGGGACTCAGGGCCAGCAGGATCACAGTGGGGGGACTCAGGGGAGGGCAGGTGGACAGCCCAGTGCCCCAGGCCAGGGAGGCATGGCCCTGTGCCTTGGGAACGGAGCCCTGCATACCCTACCTTGCCGTGGGCCTGTCCAGGCCTGGCGGACACTCGAAGCTGGGCTAGGAACCACAAAGCAAGACGGTGGATGAGCCCCCAACCTTCTCCCCAGGCGGCTGCCAGACCCAAATGCCAACCCTGAGCGGGGGCCGCTGAAGCATGCAGACACCACCCACAGGGCATGCTGGGCCCAGATAAGAGGCTGCTGCGCCAGGACCCTGTGGCCCCGCAGAGCATGCAGGGTGCAGTGCAGCCTGCAGGCAGGAGGAGGCCTGGCTAGGGGTGTCCCTGGGGGCTTTGTGACAGACCCCACAAAGCAGGGGCGATGCCCAGCACCCTTTGGACAGATGAGGCTGGGGACTGATGAGCATCCCCTGCCCCAGGAGGGCGACTGTCTGCTGCTCAGCAGGAAGGCAGGAAGTGGCCCTGCAGACTGGCCACACTGGCTGGAAGGTGAGATGCCAGGAGCAGAGGGGAGGGACCTTGAGGAGGGAGGCAGTCACCTCCGCAGTGACCTACCTATGGCACTAGGGCTGCCCGATGCCCACAGCTCACTGCCCCCAGGGAGCCTGGGCTGGGCCACAGCACCTGGCTCCTGATGCCAGCCTCACCACAGGGGACACAGTGCTCAAGGCCCAGGCAGGGGTGCGGGCGTCGCGTGGGAGGGGGAGCTCTGGACAGGCATGATTGGGGGGAGGATCAAACGCACAACCTCCCACTTGGCAGGCAAGTGCTTGTGCCCCTGAGCTAAACCCTCAGCCCCAGGGGTGATCCTGAGAAACCTCAGAGGATTAACCAGCCTGGGCTACTGCTAGCTGCGCTGGCCTTGAGAAATATAAAGAACGAACGAACTGGGGAGGGGGCATGGAGGGGGAGGGGCACCGAAGGAGGAGGGGGCGGGCAGGGCTTCAACAGTGGAGGGGGTGGACTTTGGAGTCCTGGCCTGGCCACCTCCCTCAGGGCTGTGGGCCTGCTGCCAGGTCCCAAAGATGCCACATCATCTACCCAGGGGATGGGCCTGGCCCCAGGTGACAGGGTGACAGAAGGGCCTGCAGGTGGCCCATGCTGTCCGCTCTCTCATTCACTCTCCCCATGCACACTGAGACCACACACTTACACATTCGCCCTTACATTCACACTCATTCTCACAGCCCTGCGCATACACTGACACCCATTTACACAATTCTCATTCACTTTTTTTTTTTTGGTGTTTGAGATAGTCTCACTATGTAGCCCAGGCCAGCCTCAAACAGGGATCCTCCTGACTCGGCCTCCGGAGTGCTGGGATTACAGGCTGAACCACCACGCCCGGCTCTCATTCACATTCTCACACACGTAGCCACTTTCACTCATATTCACTCAGACACCTTCACACACACGGCTTGCACACATCCATACTTGCAATACTCATTCTCACACACTGCATTCACACGCATGCATGCATACACTCACACCCACTCACGCATGCATTCACAATCACGCACATTCACGCCCCTCCACTCGCGCACTTCCATTCACTCCCACCCACACGGTCATACTTCACATTTGCACAATCGCTCGCCCGCACACTCGTGCATGCACACGTGCTTAGTCACACTCCAACTTTCTCACGCCCGCCCGCCCGGATGCGCTGCGCACGCTCGGTCCCTCTCACAGGTCGCCCGCGCTCCTGTGCCCCGCGCGCCCCTCAGGTGCCGCCCCTGCACGCCGAGTCCCCGCCGGAAGGAGGAAAGCGGGTGCAGGGGACGGGGCGCGGCCGGGGAGGGACGCGGCGGAGCGGGCGCGGCGGCTGCAGAGGCCCGGCCTCCCGCGACCAACCCCTCGCCGCTGAGGGCCGAGCGCAGCGCGAGGCCCAGGCCGCGCCTACGCTACCGTGCTCAGCTGGGCCCCCATGGTGGCTGCGCCGCCGCCGCTACCGCTCTGCCGCTCGCCGAGACAGTGGCCGTCGCCGCCCGCGCCCGCGTCACCTCGGGGAAGGAGGAGACGGAGAGGGCGTGGCCTATGCGCCGGGGGCGTGGCTCTGCGCGGGGCGGGGCGCTGGCCTCTCGTGGGTCCTGTCGGCTGCCGTACAGCGGCCGAGATGGCGGCCCTGGGCGGGCTCTGAGGTGCCCGCCCCAAGCTCCCGGCACTTCCGAGGCCCACAGGAGCTCGCGGAGCCTGGGCTGAGCTCCGGTGCCTCGGGCCTGCTGCCCGCAGCACGGGTCTCTGGCCCCTCGTCTTCGCTCCAGGCCTTTGAGTGGCTGTCCTCGCAGGGACACCATCCGGGTGTGGACCAGCTCTATTTACTGGTCAGACAGCAGCAGAACGGAGACGGGGGCTGCTGGCCGTTTAAAACGCTGAGACCTGATTTCTTTTTTCCAAATCTATTTTATTTCAAGGATAAAGAAAAAGAAAGAGGAAGAAAAATAATTTCAAAACACATTAATCGTGGGCAACGATGTGCATTGAGACCTGACTTTTGAGGGTCCTTTTTCTTTGTCTTGTTCGTTTGTTTTTGTTTTTTTGAGACAGGGTCTCACTGTACTTCAGGCTTGTCTGGAACTCAGTGGCGCGGGCTGGCCTCAAACTTGGGGTAATCCTCCTGCCTCAGGCTCTCAAATGCTAGGATTATAGTTGGGCGCCACCACACGAACTTTCTTCAGCACCAGGAATCAAACTCACGACCTTGTGCTCGCCAGGCAGTCGCTTCTGCCACTAAGCTATATCCCCCACCCATTCTTTGTTTGTCTTACGCACTCATTACAGACAACATGCATCCAAGCTTGGGGTCCTGAAGGTCAGCTACTGAGAAGGAACTGTGCTCTGACCACTCCCATAAGGTTCAGTGAGGCCCAAAGTCCAAACCGCAGGTGAGGTCTTGGACAAACCTCAAAGGGGCCTGGGAGGTCAGCACAGCCCATTTGTCTTGTAAAGGAACAATGATGTCACCTGCATGGTGGTGCATACCTGTAATCCCAGCTCTGGGGGGTCTGAAGCAGGAAGACTGCTATGCCTTCAATGCCACCCTGGGCTCCATAGTGAATTTAAGGCCAGCTTGAACCACACAGTGGACCCTATCTAAAAAACAGAACAAAATATACAGTATATCACTACTAGTCCAACCAGGCTTGCTAGCACAAGCTGCAATCCCAGCATTCAGGAGGCTGAGGCAGGAGAGCATTGCACCACAAATTCCAGAACAGCCTGGGCTACATAGTGAGTTCAAGGCCAGCCTGAACTACAGAGCCAAACCCTGTCTCCAAAAACTAAATTAATGCTAGTCCAACAAAGAGTCCTACAAAGCTGGGGGCGTGTGGCGCAAGCCTGTAATCCCAGCACTGGGAGGCTGAGGAAGGAGGATTGACACAAGTTTGAGGCCAGTTTGAGCAACAGAGAGAATAAAAGGCCAGCCTGAACTGTACAGTGAGACCTTGTCTCAAAAAGACAAAGCAAAAAGCAATCCTACAAAATGAGGAATGCAGTGGAATTCATTTTTCTGCCTGTGTGGTCATTCAGGTTATTACACACACCTGTGAGGCTCACTTTCACCATGTGGGAACCTGGCTGATCACTGAACTGGTGCTTTGTAAAAAGACAACTGATTCAGATGAGCTCAGGAGTGTGGAGACAGGAGGCCAAGCCTCCGGACATCAGTCTGCAGATGCTGATGAGACAGAAGCAGGGTGATGGGAGGGGTCCGAGGGGGAGTAATCATGGCTGCACAAGTGTGAGCGCTCTGCATGGCTCCTCACAAGCGCATGCTCAGAAAGTGACGTCGTGAGTGTGATCTGAGGGCGGTGTCTAGGGCCCTCCAATTCCAGCAGGTCCCCCGCTGGACACCTGTTCGGTCCAAGTGAAAGGTCAATGATTTCAATATGACATCCGTGGCAAAGCTGGGGGAGATTAAAGATAGATTGCTCAGCTGTGTGGCTTCCAAAATTAGAGATTTGGGGGTTTTGTTTGTTGTTTGTTTTTTGAGATATGGTCTCGCTGTGCAGCCCAGGCTGACCTTGAATTAACGGCAACCCTCTTGCTTTGGCATCTTGAGTGCTGGAGTTGCAGGTGTGCGCTGTCACACTCGGCATAATGAGGGGTTTTTTTAACATTGGGGAATGAACCTAAGGCATTCACAGTGAGGTTTATCCTCACCCTTTCTCACTTCTTTTTTTTCTGACAGAATCTCACTATATTTTTCAGGAAGAACTCAAACTTCTGAGCCTCCTGCCTCAGTGTTCCAGAGTGCTGGGGTTCCAGGTGTGTGCACCCGCATGCTCCTCACTGCCTTTCTCTCTCTCTTTCTTTCTTTCTCTGAGATGGGATCTTGCTCTGTATTCAGGCTGTCCTTTAATTCACTGTATAGCCAAGCTGTCATCAAATTTGTGACAATCCTCCTGCCTCAGCCTCCTGAGTGCTGGGATTACAGGCTTGTTCATATACATTACAGTATACATTAATGGAAGCATTTTCTCTTGCTTTTAATAAATCCTGAGTGCATTCATACTTCAACTCACATTCACCAGGTATAGTGGTGCATGCCTATAATTCTAGCACTTGGGAGGCTGAGGCAGGAGGATCATCACAAATTCAAGGCCAGCCTGGGTTACATACACAGTGAGATTCAAAGCAGCTATGGACAACATAAAGAGACCTTGTCTTCAAAAACAAAAACAACATCATTCAAAATGTAAAGCACATAGCCAGGTGTAATGGGGCACACCTGTAATCTCAGCACTTGGGAGGCCCAGGCAGGAGGATTGTCACAAGTCTGAGGCCAGCTTGGGCTACGCAGTGAGCCAGTTTGAACTATATGTCTCAAAAAAAAGGAAAAGAAAAGCACAAAAGAAGAGCTCCCTCACTTGGAAGCTGTTTTTCCTCCTGGTCTTTTTGAAACAGGGTTTCATTATGCAGTTCAGGCTGGCCTTGAATTCACTTTGTAGCCTGCAGTGACCTTGAACTCACAGTGACCCTCCTGCTTCAGCTGCTGTTGAGATTACAGGCGTGCACCACCATGCCCAGCTTGGAAGTTTCTGTAGAAAGTGACCCAGGCCTGGCCTCACTGTGATGCCAGCTCCTGATTAGCTGGGTGACCCCCAGGCTGATGGCCACGTGCAGACTCAACAAGGCAGGGCAGATGCAGAAGTGGATAAGGGTGGAAACCCATGCTGAAACCGGAGGCGGATTTTGTCTGCCTGAGGTGCTGCCTGGGAAAGAGGTGGTTGTGACCATGGTACCATGAAGGCTTAGTCATCAAAGACCCCTGCTGCCCACACCCTGGAGCTTGCTTGGTCTCCAAGCCCTGTATTCTCTGTGCTCTACAAGGCTGAGGCAAGAGGGTTGCAAATTCAAACTCAGCATGGGTGATTTCGCCACTTACTGAGACTATCTCAAAAACAAAAGGCATGGTGGTGCATGCCTATAATCCCAGCACTCAGGAGGCTGAGGCAGGAGAATCGCCATGAGTTTCAGGCCAGCCCGGGTTACATACTGAGTTTAGAACCAATCTGAACTACAGGGCAAGTTCTTGCCAAAAACAAAAGCAAAAACAAAGCCCTAGGGTCAACCCCCGGCACCACAAAATGAAACAAAAACAGACACACAGTTAAATTCTTTATTAAGATAAACAAAGTCATATTTCAGCCCTGGTACCTCCCAAATGTAGCTCAGAAAGTTTTATACTAAAAGTTACTAACAGGTCACAATGTCTGCGTTGTTTGCACTGGGACTGGACTTAATAGTTAGAATATGGAATATGCCCAGTAAATTTATTTTTCTTTTTTTTTTTTTTGGAGGTGGGGATCAAACAACCTCACGCTTGCCAGACAGGGGCTTTATACTGCTGAACTGTACCCCCTGTCCACCCACAGTGCTCTTCTCCCCCGGGGTGAGGATCGAGCTCTGGAGCAGGTGTGAAGTCCCTAACTCAGTGTGCCTTGAATCCGAATGAGCTCCCCCCACCGGAGGAGTTGGCGGCCCTCTGCAGGAAGGGGCGGAGCTTGGAGGGTTAGTGTCAGCAGGTCCAGAAAACTCCCTCTGGCCATGGGAGGGGGCGGGGCATGGGACCAATCAGGACAGTAGTTGGCGATAAGGTCGAATCCGGCCTGGGCCAGGGAATAAGAGAGCTTTCAGGAGCAGGGCCCATAGGGCGGGAGGCTGGGGAAGAGAGGCCTGGACAGATGCAGGGGTAGGGTGGGGCGGCTGCGAGGGACCTCAAAGGGAGGTGTCCCTTCTCGGATGATTCCTCCTGGTCTGTGAGGGCTGCAGGAGCCCAGGAGTGAGGAGAGGTCACTGCCCCGTGGAGGACAAGCCAGAGCCAGCCAGACCGGGCCCTGCAGGTGAAATGATTCCTCCCCTAGCTCCTCTCACAAGGGGAAGAGGGATCTTATTTGTAAAGGGATAGAGCTCAGCGGCACAAGCACCTGCCTGGCAAGCACAAGGTCCTGAGTTCGATTCCCAGTACCAAAAATAAGGGGGGGGGTATAACCCCCAGCCATCTGGGAGACTGAGGCAGGAGGGTGGAAAGTTCCAGCTCAACTTGGCAGTTTAGCAACTTGATGAGACCCTGTCTGAGAATGAAAAAGAAACAGAGCTGGGGATGGGCTCAGTGCAAAGGCTGACCCCAGCCCCTCTGGAAGCCTGGCTAGCGCCCTGCGCAATCTGAGCCTGTGGGAACAGGAACCCTGTCAACCTGCTCATCAGAGGCCGCCCAGCCTGTCCCACTTGGGAGTAGTGGCCCCCCATCCCTGCTGTGGTGGCATAGCCCCAAAACAATTCAGCCCTCACCCGGGGCATTTTATCTCCATCTGACAGCAGGGAGGCTTAGGGTCACACAGCTGGAGAGGTTGACCCTGGGTTCCAGCCAAGGATCTATTTGCTTTTGGGACTTAGTTGGGCCCAGGGCTCAGGCACCGAGCTAGGGCTCCTAAGACTCCTGGGTTTCGAATTAGGCATCATGCCTCCCGCTGCTCAGCAGGGTGGGCCTGGTCCCTGGGCTCTGTGTCCCTCCCCATAACACTCGTTTCCCCAGTCCAGAAATGTGC
>PVJX010048080.1:0-11607 GCA_004027295.1 Dolichotis patagonum
GAAAGCACAATTCTCCCCCAGAGAAAAGAAAAATGTCACTGAAATTATCTTGGGTTCATAGGTGACATTAGTACAGCCATACTGTGGAATATGAGGAACCAATTTACGTGTTAGCTCGTGTGGTCCTAAATGGAAATCCTACCCTTGTCATGTCAATTATGTAGGTGGGAAGCCCCCGCCACAGGGCCTGGCGCTGGACCATGTGTGGGCCCAGGGCCCACTTATCTACCCGTGGAGGTGAATTCTTTGCTGCTTGTCTCTAGAGGAAAATGCATCTTACACATAAGGTGTTGCTCCAGAGATAATTCTGTTGTTAATATCCCTCACACTGCCTTTGCCATGGCTATTATCACAGATACATGCCACGTACATCTTTTTTACCGGTGTGCGTCTTACTTGTGGTTAAAAAAATATTAAAAAATAAAAAGAGGCCACAAGATGTCATTTTTTTAAGAAAAAAAATTTCTATGGATTCAACCCATACTACATATTATCTTAATGTATAAAACTGGAACATCAAATAGGCATTAGTCAAATTGGTGGGATTTTCAGAGCACAGCTCTCCATAGTTTACTGTGCTACAGTAGTAGTTCAGATTACCATGCCTGAACTGAATAGAATAGGCTGGCTAAACTGTGTGCTATGATTCCATCCACCATCACTGTTCTAAAATATGTGAGGTGTTCCTGCCACAAAAGAAGAAAGGAGAGAGAGAGGACTTGGTTATAAGCTCCTTTAGCTAAGAACTGGGGGCGGGCATTCGTGCCTCCTCTGGGCTACTTCTTAACAGTGAGTGTAGGAAACAAGCAGTCTGACCAGACGTTATTCCAGTGGAAGCCTCCCATGCAGCCCAGTGAGCGTACATTGTTGAGGAAATAGTTCTGCTCCATTTCTGCAGATCTCCACCTGCCTGGGCAGGACACAGATTCACACTGAACGGTTTTGGGGGTGTTCAGACAGTGGTGGGACAAGAGTGTTTCCCATTTTCCTGGATCCAGGAAAGCAGAAACTTAAATGATGATTTTTAGTGTTGAAGTCACCCAGGGCAGCCGGGGTCAGGCCCAGAAGCTCAAGGGACTACAGACGCTGTCTCGCTGAGGCCCGGGGTTCCCACCTGTGAAGGGCTGTGCTGGACTCACTGATCAAACACCCTTCGTGCCCAACCACCTGTGCACAACCCTCTCGGACAGGTTTCCTGACCACTCTAGCTTGTCCTTTCAGCACGTTTCAGAGTTTCTGTCTCAGGGAGGGGAAGGGAGGCTCTGAGATACTGCCAGGAGGCCACGCCGAAGCTCCGGCTGAGCCTCGTGTCTCAGAAAAGCCCAGATGCCTGACTAGGACTGATATGGAGCGGAAGGGGCAAGGCCTCGATACCCTGGCACACAAATGGAACTGGAGAGGAGGCCTCCCCGGCACTTCAGCCACGCCTGGCTGTGTGAGCAGGAGAACGCTGAAGCCCCAGCTCCACACATGTGCAAAGGCTGAGAAAGGACCGGCCAGGGTGCACTCTCAGCACCCCACCCACACCCACTCACCCCTCTCTCCATTTCTGTGGGCTTCTTCTGTCTTCAGGCTTTGCCTTAGAGGCCAGCATGTGCTCCACTTCTGCAGACAGACCTCGGTTTACCAGTCCTAGAGAGAACTAAACACCAGGCAATAGTCTTGGTCATGTTTCAGAGCTCAGCCCAGGTCTTCAGATTCTCTCAAGCCTGTAACTCATGTATTCCCAGTGCTCCCCAATCTCAGTCACTTCCACTGACACCCACCCCTACTGTCTCACCCCAAATGGGTGAACCCTGTTCACGTTTCCTGATGTCTGTCTTCAAGACATTGAGCATAAACTGCTTCAATCAGGAACCCCACCTCCCCGATTCCTCTTCCTCCTCACACAGACCAATTGCCTTCCTTATCCTGACTGGGGCTTTTGTGGATGGGTGTGTGTATGGTGCAGGGGATTAAACCCAGAGCCTTTGCACTGAGCTACATCCCCGCCTTTTTTAGTTTTCACTTTGAGAGAAGGACTTACTAAGTTTCCCAGGCTGGAGTTAAACTTGAAGTCCTCTTCCCTCAGCTTCCCAGAACTTGCAGGTGTGATGAAAAGCACTGAAGCTGAATACACGTGCAGGGCTGTGGCGTGGCCCAGGCATGAGTGAACCGAAGACGAGGAGACGCCTCAGGGGGCAAGAGAGGCCACAGCTGAGGCCACCTGGAGACTTACTGGATAGTTTTCCTTAATTAGCATCATCTGTTGCGCTGAGGGGTCCTTGAACCCCTCCCAAGATCCTGTTCAGGTTTCCTCCACTGACCACTCAACTCCTTGCTTGTTCTGATTAAATATGGGCTGCCTAACACCAGTCGGCAGGCCGGCTAGCAGAGTTACAAGCTCTGCCGAGGGTTTCAGTCCTCCTGCAGCTCTGAAGATCGTGCCGTTTGAGCCTTCACCATGCACCCGTTTGGAAGACTGGGGATCTAGGCATAGACCCCAACACAGGTGCACACCACTACCCCTTGTGCAAAGACACAGTAATTGTGTCACACAGACAATGCCACAGTGCTTGTATTTTGCCTCTAAGCCAAGAGGAAGACTCCTTTACTCAGCATAGTTTTAAATGCCCTCCTCTCATACATTGTAGCAGAAAAAAAACTCTGAACAAGCTGGTAGAGGTACCCAACATCAACCACGAAACAGACAGAGTGCTTAGGATTAGAGAGGAAAGGCCAGGGAATGAGAGCCTTAAGGCTGTCATCCAAAATTTCACGTGCTCATCGGTGGGGTTTTTTGAAGGTGGCTGGATGTCTGGTGTGTGAATGTGGATTGAGGATATGTGATAACCGAATTAGTCACTAACTGGTTTAGCCTAGCTCCAGGTGTGGACGATGGGAAAACCTGGGTGTGAGTGGCACCAACCAATAGGCTTGTAGCCTGCATGGGACAAAAAGGAAAGTAGAAGGAAGGCTTGTTCACCACTTACTTGTCTGCCCTACCATGAAGAGCTTCTCCTCTGCCATGCCACCCTGCCTTGCAGCCAGCCAGCTGTGGACTGAAACCCCTACAAACCATCAGCCAAAATAAACCTTTCTTCCTTTAACTTACAGGTCTCAGGTATTATGTCTCAGTGATGAGAAAGTAACCAAGACAGCAAGAGGAGAGTAAAGCAACCCACCAGCTACCCCTGACCCATCCCCTCAAGCTACCAACCAGCCACTCGACAGAGCACTTAACACAAGCATGCTGCATTTATTTATTCAAAAACAGACACCAACTGCCTACTATGTACCTATCCACAAAAATTGATTAGTAGAAGTCAATAATTTAAAGATTTTATGTTGAGTATCTATAAATATTACAACTAGCTTGAAAGTGAAAAAAAAACTGTGCAATTTCAAAAAGTGTGCCCAGTAAGTACCTGCCTGGCAGTCATGAGGTCATGAGTTCAATCCCCAGTACCCCCCCCAAAAAGTGTGCCCAAACTCAAACAAATGACATTCGCTGCCTCTTAGTCCACTTAGTCCAAGGATAGAAAGTTACCTTGGGGCCAAGGAGGGCATGGTCCGTATGCAGACTAAGGATGAGTGGCTAGATAGATCAGTCTCAGCAGAGAATGCACAGAGAATGCAATGGTTGGGGCTAAAAGTACAATACCTTACTGCTGATGCCCTGGAGAAGTGTAATAGGAGCCAGCGCTATGAATATGAGTCCCTGGATTCAGGGCTCAGAAGAGAGGTAGACAGTAGGAACCTAAGCTTTGTATGAGTAAAGAGTTTAAGATTCAGAAGGAGACTAAGAGAATTGGGGGCAGAGAAGCTTAAATGGGATGAGGACCTGGGCTCTAACCAAAGGTCTCAGATCTGAGGGTTTATGAGGGCGAACCAGACCTAACAGTGTACTTGGCTGGGGCTGGGGCTTGGCTCTGAAGGTGACAGCTGAACAGATGAGAATAATTTTGATGCCATCCGTCTGGGACCAGACATTGGCTGGAGCCAGGGCCAGACCTGTGGCAGTGACCACAGTTGGTGGCCAGAAGAAAGCCATCCATAGCTTCAGGAAAGTGTGACCATAGTACCCATGCATATTGATATTGCAGAGGGTAGAATTTCTCCCAGAAGGTGCTGAGGTTCAAACACAGTAAGAATCTTTTAAAAAAAAAAAAAACCTTCCAGTCGAGGAGCAGTGGGCAGTGAGGGAGGTTTGGCAGAACTTGGAAGAGAGGAAAGGCTATTTTGTTGGCAGCCCTGCCTGTGAGTCTACAGTCCCTGGGGACTCCCTGCACCCCCCCCCCAAGAGGCCAATTGTGCAAGTGTCTCCAGGGACACCTCACTTCTGCGTGCCTCACCACCCTGCCTCACCCATCCCATCCGCCACCCCGCCACCTCCTTTGTGGCCGTGCTCCTCCCAGAAGCTGATGACAACTCTGTGAAGGCTGCGAAGCCTGAGCAACACTGTAAGCAGCCCCTGCCGCTGTCTCTCCAAGGCCACCCTGGCCACTTTGCTCAACCTCAGGCAGAGGCCTAATCTGTGGCTGCTGGGGACAAACAGGACCAGCAGGGTCCCACTGTGGCAGTCCCCACTGCCTTGCCAGATGGGACCTTAGAAAGAATTACCAGTAAACGAGGAAAAGAGGCAGTTTATTTAGATCATTGGGGACACTGCCAAGAGGGACACAAGACCAGTGTCCACGACAGGAGTCACACGGTCAGGGTGAAGACTGAGGGGTTTTATAAGGAAATGAAGGTGTAGGGCAGGGTCTAAGATAGCAAATGTCTGTATTTTAGAAATGCGTTTTTGTGTTGTTTGTCTTGCTGGAAAATCTGTATTGTGCTTAAAGTTATCCATCACAGTTGCAAACCGTCAGGCTTGGAGGACATCTGTATGTTTTAACCTTTTTAGGGAAAGAGACAGCATTAGCTCAGGGAATGGAAAGAGGGCTTATGCGTTTACTTTTTTTGTCATTCGTCCAGTGCTTATGACTGTCCAGTATGTGCTGGGCAGAAATGTACAGTCAAAGGAGTTTAGGTGCTGAGTATTTTAACCCTTTGGTTACCAGGCCCAGCCCATTCCTCTTTGCGCAAGTGGCAACGTCTCTGCTGCCCTGAGGTCGCACCCAGGGCTTGCAGAGCGCGAGTCCTAGGCTTGGCCCTTCTATTCTCATAATAATCTCATACATCAAAGCTGGAGAGGCCGGGGCTCTGCCTCTGAGCCACTCCGCTCCACGTTGAATATCATTATCAGAAGCCCCTCGCTCCCTCGGCTTCCTATGTAAACTCTCGAGTTCCCTGGGGCACTTCTTAAAGAAAGTGCCCTGCGCGATGGACATTTGTCATTTTGTAGGCGAGGGCACAAAAGCTCCGCAGGGACCCCACCAAATCAGCTGTAGCCGTGACATCCAACCAACCAAGAGCGCTACTGACCCCTCGTGGCGGCTCTGGGAATGACAGCGGTTCTCAGGCTTCCCAGGAAGTCACTCCGGAAGAGCCAAACAATTCAAGGATCCAATGTTTAAAAATATCCCGAAGCTGGACGCAGCAGGAAACAAATGCCAGTCTTCGCCGGCTCTTTGGTGTTTAAATATCCTGATCCTGATCCGGCATAGGGAAGGAGAAATCGAGGGAGAAGTGATGTGATAAATCCTTTTCCTTCCTTTCATGATCTTTTCACACATGTCATGCTGTTTATTTGATGTTTGTGTTCTAAATGAAAACGGGAACATTTTAAATTATTTAACATTTTAAACAGTACAAATTTTACTGTTCTTCTTTATATTGTGCAGTGTCAGTTTTAAGTACAAATACCAAAGTACTTAGCTCATATTGTAGAATCGCCAAAATCATTCCATGGCTTGTTATAGGGAGTCTCTGAGAGCTGGCTATCAGAGTTTTCTGATGCAGTAGAGAAGCAAAAGGAAAGAGAAAGTGAAAATGGCCTTTTTATTTGAGGATGGAGAGAGGCTTTGTCCTCCAACTGGATACAGAGGAACAGAAAGTTTTATGATCTCTGATCAGAAGTGGGGCAGGCATTGATGACATGCGAGGAAACGACTGGAATTTTTTCATGCACAAACAAACAAGAAAGTAACAATTTGGGCCAAAGGGGAAGAAGGAGGGAGTGGCCCTTAAGCAAGCGTTCCCACTTTGGCCTTCCACCATGTTAGAACACCGCCATAACTGTACAGTAACGTATACTAGGGCAAGAACCTTTCACCGGACAGAAAAGGCAAAGACTGTAGAAGCCAAACTCAGGAGGATGAGATGATCCCCTTAGGCATGGAGGAGCCAGTGAAGGGGCACTTCCAGCCCCACCCCGTGATTCAGTGCTCTGCTAACATTTCTAAAATGTTACACTGAAATCCAAAATGCTACACACAAAGAGTGAAAGTCCAAGTGGTCCAAGAGAAGTCTGGGGGAAAGTGTATTTGCAAAGCTGTTTATTATGTCAGTACGATGTTGGTGTTACCAACTCAAGTACTATCTAGATAAGGAAAACAGAAAGTAGGAAACACAAATATGTCAGATAGGAGGAAGTTTTGCGACTCACGGGGAATATAAGTGAACCGATTTTGTATGTTGTGACTCTGAGACAGAAAATAAGGCTGGGGTGTAGCTCAGTGGTTGAGGATTTGATGCCTGAATCCCTAGTTCAATCACCAGGACTTGAAGAGAGAGAGAAGGGAAAGGGGGAGAGGTGGGAAGAGCTACATAAAACAACAAAGTTTAATTGGGATAATCAGACTCATATTTTAGGAGGACCCCTACAATTTGTGCTTAGATAATCCTCCCTAACTCATTCCTGGAGGTAAGTATTACTCTGATACCACAACCAGAGAAAGACCCAACCAAAAAGGAGAACTACAGATCATTCTCCCTAAAGAACTTAGATGCAAAAATTCTCAATAAAATACTAGCAAAAAGAATGCATCAATAGGGAAAGGTATGTAGCTCAGCAGAGTAAGCGCTACCTGGAAAACATGAGGTTATGAATTCAACCCCTGATACAAAAAAAAAGTGCAGCAAATCAAGAAGATTATACACCATGACCAAGTGGAACTCATCCCAGGAATGCAGGTATGGTCCAACATATACAAATCAATAAATGTAATACACCACATCAACGGAACCAAACACAAAAATCACAAGATCATCTCAATAGATACAGAAAAAGCTTTTGATAAAGTTCCACACTCATTCATGATAAAAAAAAAAAACCTACAGAAAATTGGAATAGATGATTGCTGTAGTCAGGGGTTGTACAGAGAACAATTAGAATCAGGACATGGAGTTTATAATATTATTATGATGGTCACCCAGAGTTAACAAAAGTTAATGCAGGAAATCTATCTACAACACTAAAGACATAGCATATTTAGCCAAGAGCCTGAATCCCACAGCAATGTCCCACATGAGTCCAGATGAAGACCCAGAGCTCATGACAATGCCTCCCACAAGTCCAACTGGAAGTCTAGAGCCCACAAGAAGGATTCACACCAGTCTTTTTTACAGATCCGTGCTGGGAAGGCCCAAAGGTCAGCAGTGGAAACTAGGAAGTCTATGCCAGCAGGGTGAAGGAGCTATGCTGATAGATCGAGGGTTCTACACTGGAGCCAAGAAGTCACACTCACAACAAAGACGAGGGTTGTCCTGAAAAGCACCACAGCCATCCTCAGTGACATGGAGGCCCTGAGCTCCTCCAATGACAAGCACAATTGAGTACGTGCCAGTGTGACGAGTTCATCCTGGAGACCAAGCAGCACACATCTTCCCCTCCGGAGCCAGGAAACAGTGCTCCATGTGAGGACCAGAGCTTCTCCAGGAGAACTTATGGTTCAAACAGCAACATGTAGGAGAACCCACAATGCCTCAACACATCTCAATGCATTAACACCCTTCCTGCTCCTTCTCCACGTCTCCATTTATGCCGCCAACTTTCCTCAGGTGAAACATCTCGCTCAGCAGCATGGTGATGTAATCCAGCTGGTGTTAAGTTGACCACCAGTTTTTAATCCATAATAATGATCTTTATCTCAATCTGATAAAAGCCATCTATGACAAAACAACAGCCAGCATCATATTAAATGCACAAAAACTGAGAGCTTTCACTCTCAAATCAGGAACAAGACAAGGATGTCCATTATCACGACTCCTATTCAAAACATTTTAGAAGTGTTAGCCAGAGCAATTAGACAAGAGAAAGAAATAAAAGGGATAAGGATAGGAAATGAATAAGTTAAATTATCATTATTTGCAGATGACATGATACTCTACATAGAAGACCCCAAAAACTCCACTAAAAGATTACTAGAGTTAATAAATAAATTTAGCAGCATAGATGGATACAAAGTCAACACTCAAAAATCAATAGCATTCCTGTACACAAACAAACTCACTGAGAGAGAAATTATGGAAATAACACTTTTCACAGTAACATCCAAAAAAATGAAATACTTAGGAACCAATCTAACATAAGATATAAAAGATCTAAACATGGAAATCTGCAGTACTCTAAAAAAGAAGATTGAAGAAGATATCAGAAAATGGAAAGATATCTCTTGCTCTTGGATAGGAAGAATCAACATTGTAAAAATGGCCATACTCCCAAAACTTTTATACAGATTTAATGCAATTTTGATCAAAATACCATTAACATGCCTCATAGATCTAGAGAAAATATTCCTGAAATTCACTTGGAAACAGAAGAGACCTAGAATAGCCAAGGCAATTCTAGGCAACAAAGGCAAGGAAAGAGGTATCACAGTCCCTGACTTGAAATTATGCCACAAAGCTACTGTGATGAAATCAGCATGGTACTGGAATAAAAACACACCTGAGGATCAGTGGGACAGATTAGAAGATGCAGACACAACTACAAACATATTCAGTCACTTTATCTTTGACAAAGGGGCCAAACATGTTCACTGGAAGAAAGATAGCCTCTTTAGTAAGTGATCGTGGAAAAACTGACTTTCCATATGCTGAATCCTAAAACTATACCCATGTCTATCACCATGTACTAAACTAAAGTCAAAATGGATCAAATATCTAAATATTCAAAAAGAAACACTAAATATACTAGAAGATAAGATAGGAATCTTGAAGACATAAAGGTAGGCAAAGGGTTTATGAACAAAATGAACAAGAAGTACTTCAAAGAATCAACAACTCGTTTTATTAAAAAGTTTTTGCACTTCAAAAGAAATCACCAACAGAGTGAAAAGAAAACACACAGAATAGGAAAAAAATTAGGCCAACTGTCCCTCAGACAAAGGACTTATATGTAGAACATATAAAGAATTGAAAAAAATCAAATCCCCCAAATTCAAAGATCAAATCAAAAAATGGGCATCTGAAATGAATATGCACTTCTCAGATAAAGAAACACAAATAGCAAATAAACATAAGAAAAACTGTCCAACGTCATGGGTCATTCAAGAAATGTAAGTTAAAACAACACTGAGATTCCATCTCACCCCAGAAATAATGGCTATTATCAAGAGATCAACAAATTCTCACAGGCCAGTGGGAAAAAGGAATACTTCGCCACTATTGCTGGGAGTGTAGACTGGTACAACCACTGTGGAAATCAGTATGGAGATTCCTCAAAAAATGAGAATTGGAGATCTCCTTCAATCCAGCTATTCCCCTTCTGGATATTTACCCAAAAGAATTGAAAACATCATGCAACAGAGATATATGTGCACCCATATTTATAGCAGAAAAGTTGTCATAGCCAAATCTTGGAAACAACCCAAATGCCCCCATCAGTTGTGGAATAGATTAAAAAATGTAGTATTTTTTTACAATGAAGTATTACTCAGCTATAAAGGATGATAAACTCAAGGCTTTTATAGGTAAGTGGATGCAACTTGAGATCATATTCATAAGTAAAATAAATCAAACTCACATGTATAAATATCCTATTGTCTCCTTAGTGTAAAAAACTGAAAGAGTAAATCAATACATATTGTGAAAGTGAAAGAAAGTGCCCTGGGATAGGGGAAAAGTGAAAAGGGAAGAAAAGGTCATATATGTGATAACTATACTATTAATCTCTGTTAGTTCATCAAAAAGAACAGTTTATGCTTTCATTGTTCCATTGATCATACTTTTCATGTCTATATCTTGTAATCTGAACAACTACTTTGAAGATAACAATATGCGAGAGACCGGACATGATGCTTAGTGTCATCCTGCCAGCTCACCATTTCCTGAATTGTCTCAGCACTCAGGAGGCTGAGGCAGAAGGATCATTGCAAATTAGAGACCAGTCCGGGCTACAAAGTGAACTCCAGACTATCCTGAAAGCATAGCAAGACCCTGTCTCAAAAAGAAAAGAAGAAAAAGTTCATGAAGTGCAAGAATGGAAGAGAGAGAGAAAGAGAGAGAGAGACAGAGAGAGAGAGACAGAGAGACAGAGAGAGAGAGAACTCTAGTCATCCTCAGCAACAGTGAGGATCTGAGCTCCAACAATGAGAACTGAGTTCATATCAAGAAAATCAGCATGATAAGCTTCTCCAGGAGAATCAACAGCACAGCATTTTACCCTCCAGTTCTCTTTTTCTGCTGTTGGCAACCATCCTTGGGTGGGACTTCCACACCCAGCACCACACTGTTTGCATTCAACTGGATGTTACAAGTTGACCATTAGTTAATCCACCATGGCATCAATTTATACAAAATGTATTTACTCCATCTATAAGAATTAAGAAGTTCCTAGCAGTGTTCCCATTGTTGAAAAGTCTAATGTCTCCTCTGAGATTTAAGGAAAACTCTTAACTGTGAGCCCCTATAAGAATAAGAAGTTACCTTCACCTGCAGGAAATCTCCCAGAGACCAGCATCGAGGCCTGACTCTTTGGGACCGGGAACCTCCCGGACCCACAGAGTCACCTGGGCTGTTTGGATTGGAAACTTTGCGGAGACCGGCATCTAGGCCAGGTCTGTTTGGGACTGGCAGGCCTGCCCTTCATCCACAGGGAACTTCCCAGAGACCAGCATCTAGGCCTGACTCTTTGGGACCGGGAACCTCCCGGACCCGCAGAGTGGCCTGTGCTGTTTGGATTGGGAACTTTGCGGAGACTGGCATCTCGGCCAGGTCTGTTTGGGACTGGGAACTTTGCAGAAACCAGCATTTTGGCCTGACTCTTTGGGACCTGTAGGCCCACCCTTCACCTGCAGGGAACCTCCTGGAGACCTGCCTGGGACAAAGTACAGTGGCCTGGCCTGACTGAGATTCCACAGGCTCCGGGCTGACCACACCCAGCATCCACCTTACAACTTAGGGAGCCAGGAGCCCACAGAGGGGAGTTAGGACCCTGTGAGGAAGCCAAGAGCCTGTGGGGGAGCCACTGCCCCTCCAGGAACAGAGGGTGCAAGAAGTAATTCGCCACACATGGAGAGAAAGCATTGGAACATCGCTCGAAGCAAGGAAATATAGAAAAATGACAAAAGGAAAGACCAAAAGGCAGGCTCAAAGCTCTAGCCCTCCCCAAGAAAGCTTAGAAGCCATGTACATAGAAGAAAAAAGAAGCCATACACCTGAAATGTCTGAAATGATATCAAATGAAATAAATATGCAAATAGGGAAAGCTATGGAGAAATTCAAACCAGAAATACTTGC
>PVJX010048081.1:0-11627 GCA_004027295.1 Dolichotis patagonum
CAGTTGTCTCCAGTGGGCTGAGGGTGTTACAAAGGACCCCGGTCCCTGGGGAGTCCCCTAGTGACACTTCTGACTTCGGGTCCACACAGCGCCTCCACCACAGCGTCTGCTTCAAAGCCCTCGGCCCCGGGGACTGAGTGCCACCCCTGCCGATCGGAGAGGGAAGCCCCAGCCGGCAGACAGATCCAAGGTCAGGCCCGGTGGCTGGGGCTGGTTTCCGGCCACCGCGGCCCAGCTGCTTCTGCCTGCCTGGCTCACGCACGTCTCCGTCTTTCCGCCTGGTCAGCGTTGCTGGTTTGGGAGGTGCTGGCCACTGTGCAGACTCTGGGTTTTGTGCGAGTTTATTCCTCTTTCCCAGGTGCAGGTGGCTTCCCGGGCTGGCGAGTCACCGCTTCCTCTAAGAGAGCGGTGAGCCCCGGGTCAGCACGCTGGAAGCCCCAGCACACCGTGGGAGAGTCCAGTTCTTTCTGGAAAATAGGTATTGCTTACTCGGGGAGCTGGAGGATTCGAGAAGGTTCTAGAGAAGGGGAGGGAAACCCCGACACATCAGACCAGAGTCAGGCAAACTTTGGGATCACACCTTTTATTTTATTTTCATTTTTTATGTTGAGACAAGGGCTAGCCAAGTGGTTAAGCTGCCTAGGCTACAGGGATCTTGGGACCCTCCCCCCTCAGCCTCCCAGAGTGTGTGTCCCCAGCCTGGCAGGAATCGGAAGTTCTGTAGCACTCCACAGGCTGATGTGCGGCCAGCTGATCTGCTGTGGGCGCGGCAGAGCCTGGGTCCCAGCCTGCCGCACAGACGTGGACCAGAGGATTCTCGCAGGTTGCTGTGACCGGTGGTGGCACCCAGTCCCCACACCCAGCAGCGTGACAAATGCTTGGGTTTTTTGTGCTTTTCCTTTTGTATTCTTAGACGGGGTCTCGCAGTGCAGTGCAGGCTGGCCTTGAGCTCACTTTGTAGCCCAGGCTGGTCTCAAACTCACAACGATCCTCCTGTCTCAGCCTCCCGAGTGCTGGGGTGACAGGCATGTGCCTCCATGCCTGGCTTTACAAACACTTTTTTAGTTGAGATGCGAACAAAAGCCGTGGACAAGCGGCCTGGGTATTTAGCTCGGTGGCACAGTGCCCGCCTGGCAAGCTTGAGGTCGAGAGTTCAATTCCCAGCACAAAAACAAAACAAAACAAAACAAACCCCTGCGGGTGCCAGTTGTGCATAGCTCAGTGGAAATTTACAAAGCGATCGTACAGTTTGCCCAGGGCGCACGGCTGCCCCATGGCTCACACGCAGAAGCGGCCGGGAGGCCCGGGGTCTCCTGCGCCCTGGAAGGTGCCTCTGTGACTCAGCTTCCGTCCAGCTGCGAAATGTAGGTGCGTTCATAACCCGCACCGCGCCCTCGCACACAGCACCTGCGTCTTTCCCTTTGCTCCCTCGCCGGCCTCCCTCACCCCGTCCCATCACCACGCATCTCTCTGTTTCTTCTCTCCGACTTTTCTCTTCACATTACTTACGCTTTGGCTCCTCGTGTCCGGCGAAACCATGCGACACTCAAGCTCGCGCGTCTGATTTACTTCTCTTAAGGTTACAGTTTCAAGCTACACCCCCTTTCCTGCACACAACTTAAGCGCGTCCTTCTTGACGGCAGAGTAGTACTCCAGGCCGTGTGAATACCACGTTTTCTTTACCCGTTCAGCTCTCCACGGACGCAGCCTCCGAGACTTGGCCCTTACCAGCTGAGACACAGGGGTGCTCCGATCTTGTAGCCGGACGGAGCCTTCCATTCTGTCAGGAAGGTGCCGGGAGGGGACAGCTGGGTCAAATGGGGTTTCTGCTGTTTGTGTGCTGAGGGGCCTCCGCAGGGGTCTCCACGGTGGCTGTGCCAGTTCACGTGCATCCCAGTTTTTCCTGGTTTTTGTTATTTTTTTTTGTTATATTCGCGCTCTGTAAGAAGAAAGACATGCCACGTTCCTTCCCGGTCCGGCCTCTGGGGTCCGGCCTGGGGTCTGTGGGGCCCCGCCCCCGTGTGGGACGCCCACTCCTCACCCCCGGGGCTCACTCTTCCTGTGGGACAGCTCGCTGTGCAGCCCGCACCAACAGAGCCGTGCGCTCCCGGCAGGGTTTCTGTGCCCGCATTTCCTCCTGGGTTGGCATCCGGGAGGGGCCCAGATTTAGACCTTGCGGCACTCCAGGAGGCTGAGACAGGAGGGTGCGAGTTCAAGCTCAGTCCGGGTAACAGCCAGCGCCTGCTTCATGAATGAATAGGGCTGGGGTGCAGCTCAGTGCCAGGGGCCTGGGCTCCATCGGGGTGCAGGGGGAGGAGAGGGCAGGAATTCTGGAGGCGCTGCCCATGCGCTCGAGCCCAGCCGGCTTGGCAGGTGCAGGACCGTGAAGTCCCCAGCGCACCGCACGCACCCACCTCGCAGCTCCAGGCGCTCTGGGGCCATTTTGTTCATCTCACAGGCTCCAGGGCCTCTGGGGGGCCTGGGGACTGGACCCGGAGCCCCCGCACTGTGCCCCACCCGCAGCCCTCGCCTTGTTGCTACATTGCCCGGGCCGGGCCGGGCCGGAATTCGTGATCTTCCTGCCTCAGCCTCCCAAGTGCCGGTGTTACCGATGTGCACCGGCGCGCCCAGCTCGCTTGGTTAGAAAATCTCACAGTTGCCGTAGTAGCTATGGGGAGTCGACCTCGGAAGAGGTACTTCCAGAATGTTCCAAATGAACTCGAATGCGACCCCCGAAGGGCGCGAGGGCTGGCTTCGCCGCCTTCCCCCCTCCTCCGCCCGCCGGCTGTCCCTAAGTGCTGCGCAAATGTAGTGATTTGGGGGACAGCGTGACCTTTCGTAAGCCCGAAGCGATCCATTCCCGGTGCGCCCGGGAAGGCCCCGGCGGGGAGGGGGGTCCCCGCAGGCCGCGAGCTCGGTGCAGAGACCCGAGACCCTTGGAGTTCGCTGCACCGCACAGCAGGAAAGAGCCAGACGCGAGGCGCTGGCCAGGTGCTGGGGCTCGGCCCGCGCCGCGACCCCGACGCCCCCTTTTGCCGACCTGGCCCCGGTGGCCCCTCATGTTCCGGGGAGCTCAGAGCGGGCCGCCGGGGTCCCCGCGCAAGGCTAAAGACCCCCTTGCAGCGTCCGGGGCCGCGGCCTTTGCAACTTTCCCAGAAGTGACCTCCAGCCGCGCTCCCGGCTCCCGCCAGCGGACGCCAGTGCGCCCCGCGCGGCACGCGCTGCACCTCCGCGGGCGCGCGCCCCTCCGCGCCCCCGCCGCCGAGAGCTCCCGGCCCGACCCGCCCGCGACCCCCGGCCCGGAGCCCCTCGCGATTGGCCGCGGCCGTCACGTGCGGCGGGCGGGTCCTGGCGCCTCCACTCGGAGCGCCCGCCGGGCAGCGGTGCGGACCCGCGCGCCCGCCCGGCGTCCTCCGCGCACCTCGCCGGCCGCGCCGCTGGTTTCAGCAAAGCCCCGAGGCGGCGGCGGCGAGGGCCCGGGGTGGGGGCTCCGGCGCGCGCGGCCGCCCTCCCCGCCCCCAGCCTGGGAATTGTCAGGGTTCCGCTGCTGCAGTTGAGCCCCGAGCCGAGGCGCCGCCGAGCGCCACGCAGCGCGCGCGCACCCCTGCCCGGCGGAAGAGGCAGCTGCGGGCGATTCAGGAAGCAAAATTAAACATTTTTAAACCAGGACGCGCGGCCCGGGGGCGCCCCTGCCGCCCGACCTCGCGGTCTCCCCTTCCTCGGCGTGCACCGGGGGAGGTGGCCCGGGAGCTCCGCGTTTCCGGGTCCGGGAAAGTCAGCCACATCCAAGGAGGGATTTTTTTCTTTCTTTCTTGTTTTTTCTTTTGGGCTGCCCGGCTCTCCGGCGAAGACCTATTTTTTTTACTCCCCCTGAAGATTTTTATTTTTAAATGGGCCGTGCGCGCTGCGTGTGCAGGGTGCCAGCCTGACCTGGACCTCGGAGGAATTTGAGGCTCCCACTGCGCCCCGGGAGGCGGAGGCGGCGGCGGAGGCGGAGGCGGAGGCGGGGCGGCGCGGCCGCCTGTGCGAACCAGTTCGCGCTGCGCGGGGGGTGTGCGCGGGGCGCTCGCTCTTTCCCGAGGACTGATTTTTCCTCCCGCTCGAGTGGGCGGCGGGATCGCCCCGCGCCCCGCCCCGCGCCCCGCGCCGCCCCCGCGCGATGCCCCGCGCCGCGCTGCCCGGCCCGGCCCGGGCCGCCGCCGCCGCCTGAGCGCCGACCCCGGGCCGATGGGCTGGGCCGAGGGGCGGCTCCGCAGTCGCAGCTCCAGCCGCCGGGGCGTCCTCCTGCGCAGCCCGCCGCAGCGTGACCGGGGCCCGTGCTCTCCGCAGGATGGCCCGCTTCGGAGACGACATGCCGGCGCGCTACGGCGGCGCAGGCCCGGGCGCGGCCGCCGGGGTGGTCGCGGGCGCCGGCGGCGGGCGCGGAGCCGGGGGTCCCCGGCCGGGCGCGCAGCCCGGGGCGCAGCGCGTGTACAAGCAGTCGATGGCGCAGAGGGCGCGCACCATGGCCCTGTACAACCCCATCCCCGTCCGCCAGAACTGCCTCACGGTCAACCGCTCCCTGTTCCTCTTCAGCGAGGACAACGTGGTGAGGAAGTACGCCAAGAAGATCACCGAGTGGCCATATCCTTTGCCGCGCCGCCGGCCGCACCGGACGGGGCGCGGGGCGCTGGGCGCGGGAGGGGCCGGGCCGGGCCGGGGCGGAGCGCGGGGGCCGCGAGGCCGTGCGGGGCCCCGAGCCGCACCGCGCCAGGGCCTGGGCGCCATGGGGCCCTGGCAGCCCTTCCGGCGCCCTCGCCCGCTCGGGGCTGGCCGGGGAGCCGGCCCTGGTCTCCGGCCCGGCCTTCAGGGCCGGGCCCAGAGCCTGGGGACCCCGCGTGGCCCTCCCGGGGAGCAGCGCTGTGGGCGGCGTCGCCGGCCCGACCCGGAGGGCCCGCGGCGTCCGTGGGGGTGGGGGCGCTGCCCGGAGGAGCGGACCCCCGCCGTAGGGGGCGCAGCAGGCCCGGGCAGACCTAACGCGGTGGGCTTCGGAGGAAAGACAGGAACGGGCAGACGAGGCGCGGAGCCGCCCTAGGGGCTGGGTCCGCGCCCGGGGTTCACGGCCGGCCTGGGGTGGGACCCCGCGTCGCCCACCTTGGGGAGCCCCTGGGCCTCCCCGGCAGGTAAAAGCCTGGCTTCTTCCTTGGTAAATAAATCCCAGGTCGGGTGGGGGAGGCGAACCCTCCTCGGCCGAAAGGTGAGGTCGGAGGCTGCTCCCCAGGGCGCGGGCGCGGCGGTCGGCGGGCGCGCGTGGACCGCCCCGGGGTGGGGGACCAGCTGGGCGCCCTGGGAGTTATCTAATCGTGACCCAGATTCCAGGTGGGGGACACACCCTGCGCCCCAGGCTGGCCGTGCACCACACCGTGCCCGAAGGCGCCGCTCTTCCGCTTAGTTTGAACCAGCTGCCTGTGGTGAGAAGCGGCAGGCCGAGCCGGTCCTGGGGCGCAGTGCCGTCCCCAGTCCCCAGCCGCGCGGAGCCTGCCGGCCTCCTCCCACGGGGCCGGGCCCTTGTGGTCTTGTGTCGCTGGCTCAGCTGTTTCAGCAGCTGGGGGCTGCTGTTCGCTCTGGGGGGCACTTGAGATGGTCGGCTTCCGGGTGCTGAGGTCTGGGGGTGTCTGTGGTCTGCTTGGGGGGCATGACAGTCGAGGCCCAGCGGCAGTCCCTGTTCCCCTCACCACAGTGTCATTTCCCTCAGGGTCCGTGCGGCGGCAGCTGGATCTTTGACTCCTAAACCGCAGCCCGGCAGAGGCTGCCCGGCTCCCTGACTGTGCGCCAGGCCCGGGGGCACCTGCTGCCCACACCGCCCTGCTGCGTGCGGGGTGCCCGGAGGGGCTCCCGCTGTGCGCCCGTGCCCGGCCGGTGGCCACGGGGTCCCCCGGCAGAGGCCCGGGGCTGACAGGTCTCTGCGCTGAAGATGGGTGTCCGTCCACTCCCCGTGGAGCCCGGGCCCCAGCCTCCAGCAGCCGGAGGGAGGTGGGAGCTCCCGTGTGTCCTGAGCTCACCCCGCCGGCCGCCAGGGCCTGCGCGTGGCGCGGGTGGGAGGCAGGGAGGGGCGCGTGGCCGCTCCCGGGAGGACGTGGGCTGCAGGTGGACGGCAGCGGCTGGCCTGGGCTCCTGCGCCCGAGGCTCCTGCTCTTGGCAGCTTTGTGATGAGTTGTGGTTTTTTTCCCTCTGCAGAGTTTTTATCCTCCGTTTGGCCCGAGGTGATAAACACGGCACACAGCCCTGCTCCCCAAAGGGAGAGCGCCTCACCCCATCCCCAATCTGTCACCCAGCCAGCAGCCAGGAGCTGCTGGGAGGGACGGAGGGAGGAGGGACGGCCCGGCCACCGCATGGGAGGGTTCCGGCCGGCAGGAGGAGGAGGAGGCTGGCAGCGCTCACGGGGCCCGGCGTGGCCACCCGTGCGCGTGCGGTGGGTGACCGGACGCCTTGGCACCGACTCTGAGCTCCCAGCGGAGCTGAGACTTCAGTCAGGGGCACCCGGGTTGCACCCAGCTTCCGGTGGGCGCCAGCCAAGGACAGAAGGGAGTGGGGCCCAGAGAGTCCCTTGCTCTGGTTACCTGCGGGGGGCCGGGGACAGGCTGCCTGGCTCCCTTCTCTTCCCTTCCGTCCTCGGAACGGATGGCACCATATGTCCTTTCGTGGCTGGCTTCCTGAGAGGCCTTGGTCGTTGTGAGCGCTGGGAGGTTTTGCCTTCTCCTTTTGGTGTTTTGTTGTGATTGTTGTTTCGGGGTACTGGGAGTTGAATCTGGGGATTTCACCCCGAACTCCGACCCCAGTCCTTTTAAAATGTTCTAACTGTTGAGACAGTCGCCGAGTGGCCCAGCCTGGGTTTAAGCTTCGGATCCTCCTGCCTCAGCCTCCCCGGGCGCTGGGATGGTGGGCGGGCGTGTGCTCCAGTGTGACTCTGTTCCTGGCGCCGTCCTTTGTCCCCTCTCCCTGTGCTGGCTCCTCCTGAATGTGCCTGGGTGTGGCGTCGATGGCTGCTGCTGTGCGGCGGATGGGGCCGGATGGGCCTGCAGTGGGGTCGCCGGGCCTGCAGTGGGGTCGCCGGGCCTGCAGTGGGGTCGCCGGGCCTGCAGTGGGGTCGCCGGGTGCGGGCAGCGCGGGAGTGAATGCGGTCCTGGCCTCAGCTGCTCCCCGCGGGGGCCACAGGAGCCCCCACCCGTCCCCTCCCATCCTGGGCTCGTAGGGTTTTCACGCATCCTGGGTTGTTGTTATTGTTACTATTATTATTATTTTTCTCCCCAAGTGAGGGACCCCAGGTGCGGGCTTTCCCCCTCCGGCCGCCTTGGTCCCCGTTTCCATCTCTGGCTTCCGGGCGCCCTGCTGGGGTGAGGGCACCCCAGAGCTGTGACCTCTCCCGGAAGGCTGCGGAAAGGCAGCCCGGCTGACTCGTGGACACTGCCGGGCTCTGGAATGTTCTAGAAGGCACGGCCGTAGCTGGCGGGGTGACCTGGAAGGCAGGATCCCTCTGCTAAGTCCGATCGGCTCTGACCTGCAGGACGTAGAGATTTGGGGAATAGGATTTAGGACAGCTTTTACGTCGGGGATGTTTCCACTTAAAAAATCTGACGATTCAGAAACCTGAAACCTTTGGAAATCGGGACATGACCCCAGCTATGGCGGTGCACGCCTGGCATCCCAGCACTTGGGAGGCCAAGGCAGGAGGGTCCCTGTGAGTTTGAGGAAAAAACAAAACGCACATTTGGAGGTAAAGCCCGATTGAACTGGGTTTGTGTGAGTCAGGACGGAGCCAGGGCCTGCAAGGGCGGAGAGGTCCCCCAGCCGTCCGGGAGGCTGAGGCAGGAGGCTTTTCCCCCTGGGCTGGCCGAGAACCTCCTCTTCCTCGTGGGTGGAGCGGTGGGGATTCCTCGAGTGCTGGGTTTTGATCCGTGCCTGGGTGCTCGGTGATCTGTGGCTGGTCCTCTCCTGGGATTGCAGGTGGCAGCCGGGCAGTGGCCAGGCCGGGTGGGCAGTGCGCTTTGCGTTAGGAGGTTTCCAGCCTGAGCCCCGCGCCCCCTGGGCGGTCTCGTTAGCACAGCGACTCCGCCCCCGAGCTCGGGCCGGGCTTGTCTCTTCCTGCATCCCATCCATCCAGACAGCCTCTGGCTTGGGGTCCTGGTCTTACTGTCTTTTTTCGTCTTTTCTTCCCTTAAAAATCAGACCTTCAGCGGAGTGTGGTGGCACACAGCTGTCGTCCCAGCACTCGGGAGGCTGAGGCAGGAGGACCCTTGTGAGTTCAGGACCGACCTGGCCTCCAAAGTGAGCTCCAGGCCAGCGGGACCCTGACGCAGAAAGACAGGAACAAAAACAAACATCAGACTCATTGGGGCATCATTTACTTGTGACAAAATTCATCCTTTGTGCGTTTTGACCAGTGCCTGTGATCATGTGGCCGCCCCCCAAGTCAGGGTAGGGGAGAGTTTCGTCCCCCCAGCAGTCCCTCCGAGCCCTCTCACAGCCTGCTCCCCCAGTGACCCCGGCTCTGCCCTTCCTAGAAAGTTACCTGCATGGAGTCGCCCCTTGTGTAAGGTTAGTAAGTCAGTAAGTCGCCCAGGCTGGCGTGACCATGTGATTCTCTTGCCTCAGCCTCCAAGACTGCCGCGGTTGTAGGTGTGTGCCGCTGCTTTTGATGCATATGTGCTTTCTGAGCCTGGCTTCCCTCTTGCGCCCTCATCAGGAGCGGGTCCTTTTTCGTGGCTGAGTAGTACTCGTGGTGTGGTTAGCCCGTTTGTCCCCCGTTTCTGAGGACATCTGGGGTGCGGGTAGAGTCGCTGTGGACCTCACCCTTGGATCAGGAGATGCCCAGGCGCACGCGTAGCTTTATGAGAGCCGAGTTGAGTGTCTCCCTGGGCGCCCGTACTGCTCTGTACCGTCTTCTTTGTTACCCCTCTGCAAGCCCCTTTCTAATCTCCAGCGTGGCGTGGTTGTGGGGGTTAAGGTCAGGGACATGGATCCTCAGGGTGGAGAGGAACGGGGGAGACGGAGGCCCCACGTCTGTGCTAGGGAGAGAAGGGGTCTGTGACTCGGAGTGTGTTCTGCCAGTCACCAATGAAACGCCAAACTCTGCCCGGGAGGCTGAGGCGGGAGGATCTCGGTTCCTGGCAGTGTAGAACCTTAGTGATGCCCGGTCTCAGAACACAGCAGTGAGAAGGGCTGGGTGCATCTCAGTATGGGGCCCTGGGCCCTGTCTGCAATACTGAGGACAGAATTTAAAAGCTGAAGCCCCGGGACCATGAGGTTCACGGCACTGCACTGTACACAGCACAAGCCACTGCATAAAGGTTTGTTGATTGAATGAAAGAAGTGCCCATTTTTCACACGGTAGCTTGATTATTCCCTTAGTGTGATCCACCCTTGTGCCAGTGTTCTGGGTGAGGGTTCCAGGGGTGGGGGGCCGCCATCCTGGCTGTGGGTGGGTCTCTGAGAATGAACCTTCAGGGCCTGGCATCGTCCTGGGCTTTGCCGCCCTGCTCTGTTGCCCCCAGGTCCAGCATGGCTGTGGGCTTCTCAGTGGACTTGGTCAGCAGCAGGCAGAGTGGCGGCAACACACCCGCCCTTGAGGAGCGCAGGAAGCAGAGAAGGCTCGCTGAACCCGGGGGCTGGTGTCCGGCTCCCCCAGCGCCCAGGCCCCTGTGTGTCCAGGGCGTTGCTTCTGGGAGCTCCCACTTGGGGGGTCCCTGGACATGGACTCGGTCCCACGGTGGGCATGTGTGACCAGCGCCGTCCCTGCATGGAGTGAGCCCCCTGCCCAGGCCAGCGTGGCCCGTCCCGCAGGCGGGGCGGGCTCCCCGGCTAGGCACGGGCTGGGGCCTCGGGCCGGCCCCCGCGGACTCCCCCATCTGCTCCTGAGAGCGGGCCTCACATTTCGCATCCCCGGTTCTTTCTGGAAGCTCTGGAGAAGGGAAGGCGCGTCCGTGCCCACTTGACCCACTTTCCTATTCCCTTTGGTCTGAGATAAAATTACCTCTGCTCCGCCCGGCCTCCCAGGGCGGGGCGGGGCCAGCCGGGCGCGCAGATTGCGGGTATAATTAGCTGTCCCCGCCACCGCCTCGGAGCTGACCAGTGGAGCAGCGCTGCCTGGCTACTGGGTTAGAGGCGGGGCCCCTGCCCCACCCGCGGGCCTGGCCCGAGCCTCCTGGCCGCTCGGGGTAGCGGCCTCAGGCTGTCCGCAGGCAGGGCCGGGGCAGGGGCACAGGAGCCTGGCTGGGAAACCGCAGAGCAGCAGCTCTGGTCCGAGCAGGGACCAGCGGTCCCCACCGGCCTGGCACTGGACAGGGAGGACCCTGGTCACTCGGGAATGAGTCCTTTTAATGTTTTTTGAGGCAGCATCTCGCTGTGCAGTCCAGGCTGCCCTTGAGCTCACTTTGTAGCCCAGGCTGGTCTGGAACTCGCAGGGATCCTCCTGCCTCAGCCTCCCGAGTGCTGGCATCAGGGATGTGCACCCCTCCCCCAGCCTCCCTTTCTGATTTTCTTTCCTGAGAGCTTTGAGCAGGGGAGGGGGAGCTCGGTGACGCTCGCCGTCACTGCTGTGGAATGTCCGTGACCCGAGCCCTCTGGAGCCCCGGCACCGAGACCGGGCTGCAGGGGGAGGAGGAGGGAGGCGCCCCCGGCGGCCCTGGCTGCAGACCGCAGCCCAGCTCGTAGCCCGGGGCTTGCGTAGTTATCCTCAGGGAGCAGCTGGGGCCTGTCCTGGTTCCTGCAGTGACACGGAGGAGCAGCCGTTCCCACCCCGTTTTCACCGAGTCTGGTCTTCCAGGCCGGCTGGAGGTGACCTGGGGCCCCGGGAGGAGCCGCCTGGCCCGCGTGTCTCAGCGTGGTCACTTCTGGGCTGCTGGCTTGTCGTTACCAATCCAGCGCTGTCCCCCGACTCACTGCTGGTGGCCTACTGTATTTTTCTCTACTGCGTAATGTTCCGTGATGATTCACCTCTTGTGCATTTTCCTGAGTGATGGACGCTGGAAGGTTTCCAGTTTGGGGTTTTTCCAGAGATGATGAGTGGTGATGAGCTCACCGTTTTTTGCATAAACCAACCCAGGATGTTCATTTGAGTCCGTAGCTCAGGAATGTTGTTGCGGCTGGCGTGGCAGGGTGTCGCCAGCGTGCGACAGGCCCTGGCAGAGCCCTCCTGCGGCCCATGAAGCCCCGCCCCGTGTGCCACGTCCGTGCGGTGTGGGCCCCGCAGAGGTGCGTCCCGGCCTCCCAGCTGGGCCCGGCTCAGACTGGCTCCGCTGTCTCGCCGTCCCCACCCTCCTTCCCGAGTTAGTGAGTCCTGGGGAGACCCTGTGAGTGCTCACCCAGGTGGGTTCTCACTCAGGGCCCCCGGCGTCCCGGGGTCTCTTTTCTCACCGGGATTGCAGTGACGTTCCAGTGGGGTTAAAGTAGAACTTTCCAGACTGCAAGGTGGACGGCAGAAGGGATCCCAGGGTCCGGATTGCAGTCCCTCCTGTCTGCCCCTCTCCTGCGCCCCTGGCTGGGGTCTGGGCCACATCCCCAGCGCTTTCACTTCTCTCGTTAAATCACTGAGTTGCCCCAGTTGGACTTGAGGTCGTGATCCTCCTGCCTCAGCCTCCCGGGGTGCCGGG
>PVJX010048082.1:0-11612 GCA_004027295.1 Dolichotis patagonum
CAATGAAGAAAAAGTGTCTTTCCCAAAGAAGGCATTGATGTAATTAAACCTTCAAAATAAATCTTGATCTGTACTTCTGACTGTATGCAACAGTTAATTCAGATCAACACAATGAGGAAATGTAATATGTCTTTACTGATGGTTAGCTGTGAATACTGCACACTGTGTGATGTTTCAGTACTTAGGAGAAGAATGAATAAATGTTTTCAGGAAAAGGAAGCAGTTTTTATTGAACTGCAGAAACAGCCACAAGAAACTTCATGATAATGAGCAGGACAAAAATGACAAAGGACAGGAGGAAAGTATTCACGATGAATAGAACAAATGTCCAATAAACGTGTGTGGATTTTTAACAAAAATTGTCTGAAATTTATCCCCAGTCCATATATGAAGAATTTATAAAATAATCATGTTAATTTTCTAAAATATTGAAAATGTTTATTTGCTGTATTATATGTCATACAAAGAATGTGTTTCCCTGAGCTGATTTACACAAGGAACAAATAAGAGGGAGAAAAGAGATTATTTTCATTCGAATCCACCTCATTAGCCACTTGAACACATTATTACAAACATAAAATAGTGAATGTTGGTGAACAAGAATAAATAACAGTTAAGCTATGTTATATGAATGCTTCTGCAAAAAACTTACGGTATTTAATAACAATAAGGTATTTTCACTTACTATTCATTCAGTACTAAATAAATTTAATTGAAAATTTCTGTTACCATTGGTTCTACTGTGTTGTGTCTTATTGGGATTTTAATATATTTTGATAATATAAACAAATTTTTTATGGAAAATGAGATATTATAGTAGCCATTTATCATTTTCTGTTATTTGGTTCAGAATGCCCTGTAATTTTCATTCTTTTGAATGGTTTTATACTATTTTGTTATGTTTGATATTATTGTATTTGAAACTATGCTCAACTATAGCAGAGAAAGAAATATTGTGATAGCTACTGTTAATGTCTGGTTGTCTTAATGTAAAGTACTGTGTTGCCTATGTTGTCCTGTTCTGATCTGCTTTGTTCTGTCCTCTTCTGAACACTTGCTTTGCTTAGTAATGAGCTTTTTTTTACGTCTTTTTTACTTTGCTTTCTTTTCTTCTACCACCCTCATTACCTTTGCTTATTTTGCTTTCAACCACAGCTTTTATCTTAGAGGCAAAATCTCTGATATCCATACTTTAGTTAACCTCTCAGTTTACTAGCAAGTCTCTTTCACAATGCACAAAATCTATCCTAAAATTTCAAATTGCTGATGAAGGTGATTAAAGATCTAAATTAACAGAGAGCAAGACAGTGTACTGTCCACTGTTTTCTTATGTTTTCTCTCAGTTTGACAATTTGACTTGGAATAACATGAAGAGAACAATTAGGCAGAGAACTAAGGTTAACAATGAGTAGTCTAAATATTTTCCCTTGAAATTTTGCTGTTTTATGATTTGCAGATGTCATTAAAACTCATAAAATATAGCATTCTCATATTTATTCATACCTTAGTTTCTTCCTATAAAATTTCCAGTTTGTTTTACCAAATTTAGAGAGCACAGGGTAAAACACAAACCAAAGAAGAAGCACCCATAATCTCTTCATCCAGAGATTGCTTGTCTTGTTGCTGTTAATGAAAGGCAATTTTTAATAATTTACAAAATACTGTCTTTATTGTACATCTATTTGATAAATTCTTTTATAATACAGAATGTGGAAAAACTTTGAATATCATTAAATATTCTTCTATATATTATTTTACTAGCTGAACTATTTTTATTTGAAATATCGAGTTCCTTAAACATATCAGATTGATTTTTTTTCTGATTAAGAAAGTTGTGATCTTATTATGAATCATTTATTAAAATACGGAACAATGTGAGGAAAATTAACACGACTTGTATTCCAATACATAAAAAGGAACGTGTTAAAATTTTTGATATGTTTCCTTATGTTAGAATTGCATTTTTGAAATCACATTAATGCTGGTTTAAATTTTACTTTCACCATTCATAAGCATTGCTCTTGAAAATAACACCATTTTAAAGGTTATGTGACATAGCATTCTATAAATACCTCACATTTAATTGAATATCTACCACTTGAAATTTTTTGACTCTGGTATTTTGTGGTTATAAACAGTAGTGTGATGAACATTATGGAAAGAAGTTTTTACACATTTTTTTATTTATTAGCACATCTTACTTATGAAAATATTTCACATAATATGCAGTTATTAACTTTTTAATCTACGCATTGACAAAATAATCGCAGTAAATTTATGGCAATTTACAAATACTGTAAGAAAGTAACTGCTGCTGATATTTTAACAGTAAAATTTCCAAATGGTAGTTAATCTAAATTTTGTATTATTCATTATTAAGGTTGACTCATTTTTTATTTTAAAAAGTAATGAGCTACTTGAATTTTGTTTCTCTTTTATATCCACCTTTTGTGTTCATAACAAAGTACTTAGGAATCATTTTCTGTTTATGTAAGACTACTTGCCTTTTGGCTTTTGCATGTATGTGTGTTTTTTTTGCAGAGCACTTTTTAAACTGCATTTATTTTTCATGTAAAAACATATAAAAACTAACCATTATGATTTTCCATTTTTCCTATTTATTAGCTCCTTTAAATCTGAATATGCATGTGCCTTCTTATACATTTTCCTGTGGTTTCTTAAATACATGCAATTAAACATATAATTTTATCATATGTGTTGGTTGAATAGTGTAACTATGTTTCTAACTTCACCTATTGCCAGATACATATGAATATTAATGATATAACAGCTTATTGTCTCAAAAGTATAATTAAGTTCTACTTTTATGACATTTTGGTATAAATCAGGGGTCAACGTTCTATGCTGATGGACGGTTTCATTTTTTTGAAAAATAAAATTGTATTGGGTGACAGCCCCGTATGCATATCTCTACAGGTTTTCTCTGCTATTTTTACATTATGCAAGCAGAATTGAATTGCTGTGACATTGACTAGTGATCTTCTTGCAAAAGAAAGAGCATTCACTATTAGATCCCTCTACAGAAAAAAATCTTTTTATTACCTCCTTGTTTTACACATTTAAAGTCTTAAAATCATGAAAAAGTCATTATCAGTTTTTTTCAATAGCACACTGTATAATCTACGTAGTATAAAAACACGAAATCACAAAAAGAGAAACTATTCCCTTAATATAAAAATTAAGAACTATTTGAATTCTAACAAATATTTATTTTATGCCATTTTTGATCTTTGTCATTTATGTTTCCATTGATGGCAAAAAAGCAATGATTCCAACAAATAATCTATATAAAAACTCATTCTGATTATGTATGACTCTCTGATTTTGAAACAGAAATCTGTGTACCCTGATGAATACTAAAATTAAACCAGTTTGTCTCTACTTGTAGATTATATTTTACAATGTTATAAAGACAAAAGGATTCAGAACTAGATCCTTTTAAGAACTCAACCCAGTTAGAAATATTTTGACTGTAAATAGAAAATAAAAATGTCTCTACAAAAACTTCATGATGTTTACTACATAAAATTATCTTAAGTTTTAATTTTGGCCTGTTAGTGCAATTTTTGAACTCTATATAGGATAATTAGTCTACAATATCTTAAAGATAAATAAATGAGCTTCAATCTGGCAAAATAAAAAGGATTAAATCGAAGGGGAAAAAGTTGAAATGTGTTACATACGTGAACAGATTCCTTGCAATGAATGTAATTTCTACATACTGCAAAGATGTATTACTAAAAGTCAAAAAAGTAAAATATTATCAAATTAAATTTTATAAAGTTTATTTTAAGGCTACATATCCACGAAGCATGCTTTTGTTCTACTGAAACTGATAAAGGCAAGTTATAATTTGAAATGAGAACAAAGATTAAAATGAATGCTGATATTTCAATGTCCCTAAAATATGCACTTATGTAGTATATTTGTTTGTCTCAGGTGGTGAAAAAAGTTAACTTTCAATGTATAATACACTTTAAAAAGCCCACTTTCAAGGGAGGAGGTAAAGGCAGCAGACCGGTAAGCAGCAGGTTATTGAGCCTCTCTAAGAGAGACAGCTCAGATGCCAGAATAAAACAACCTAGAGAGGTCTGGACAGAGGGAGATGGATTATCTCAATCCAGCAAAAAATTGAAGGGAAAAGCTGATCAAACATAAAGTCCAGGGGCTACCATTAGAGAAGGAAAGATTAGTGGTCACGGAGCTCTCCCTGAGCCACCTGAATTCATGCCACCCAGACTAGCCTGAGCACCAGAACTGACGCTGATGCGACTGGCTTAAGCCACCCTGCATGAGGAGCTGAGCCACCCCAAGCATGACTCATCCGAAGCCACCCTGAAATCCCACCACAGCTGTGCTGAAGTCAGAGGTCAGGGAGCCCAACAGAGAACAGAGGCAGAGAGGAAACTGCATTAACTCATAGTGAGTGCTGGGAATAAGACCCTCTCACAGGAAAGGGGTGGCCAACTGGACAAAATGTTGGAGTCAGGCAGGATGGCCCAAACTAGGAACCACAGTGACTTTCAATTGGTTGCTCCCCTCCCAGAGCAGATTGGTGGGATCTGCTTGGCCTAGGTCACACCCCTGACTAGGACCCAATAAGTCATCCCAAACTGATTCCCTATGCTCAGCATGCACTAACACAGTGAAGGCCCCAGAAGGTTGACTTGCCCAGAGTGGAGGGGCCAACATATGCCACCCCTGCTTGCACCTCAGCGACCAACAGCAAACTGGAAAGGGCAGAAACCCCTAGAGAGTGAGCTATAGAGGAATTATAAAAAACAAGGAAAGGGCCTGACAACTGCAGTATACACTTGTATAAAAGGAAGCAAAAACATGACAAGATAAAGTAATAAGAAAAAGCCACCAGCCCCCAACCCAGAGAATATTAATCCAAGAGAGGTAAATACAAAAGAGATTGAGGACAGCAAACATGCAACATCAAACACGGTATCAGTGGGCAAAAAGAGATATCTTTGGGACCTCATACACGGGCTCAAAACTGAAATATTAATTCAAGTAAAGCAAGATATAAGTAGATTAATAAAAGAAATACTAAGCATCTCTCAAGAAGACACAGATGGAAGAATGGAGGAACACAAAAAAAGGAGAAAAACACTTGATGAAGAATATAAAGAAAACCTAGAATACATGAAGCAGATACAAAGAGATTACCGGGAAATTAAAAACTCCGTTGAAAGCTGGCAAAACTGCTTGAAAGAAACTAAGGATAGACAATCAAAACTTGAAGACAGGTTTGCAATGTATGATCATGAAAGGAAAGATCTTTTAAAAATAACAAGGAAGCAGGCAGTAACAATACAATGGCCAGAAGACTACAAGAGGATCTACAATCTAAGAATAAAAATCATGAACGAAGAAGCAGGAGTCAAAACAAAGGAATTACAAAGGCTATTCACAGAAATAACTAAGGAATACTTCCCAAACATAAGAAAAAGAAATCGTATTCAGATGTATGAGTCATACAGAACTCCAGACACCTACAACCAAAACAGAGCTACACCCAAACATATAATAATCAAGATACCAGAAACTAAATAGAAAAACAGAATATTAAAAGATGCTAGAGAAAAGAAACAGATCACCCATGAAGGAAAATCCATCAAAATCATGGCAGACTTCTCGACACAGACCATCAAATCAAGAAGAGCTTGGAGCAAAGTATTCTAGGCCCTGAAAGAAAATATCCTCCAACCCAGATTGATGTACCCTGCAAAACTGTCTCTGGAAATTAATGGAGAAACAAATGCTTCCATGACAAAGAGGAACTGGGATAATTTGTGACTGCCAGTCCTACCCTACAGAGAATATGGAAGGACATTCTAAAGAGAGAGAAAATAAAATACCAGGATTATAGAACCAGTGGCAGAGAGACCTCAATGAATGAGGCAGACAGTGGAATGAAGGAGAAGAGTAGACACACATTGGCAGAAAAATAGCACAGCAGAAATGAGGCAGAGAAGGTTGGCTATAATCTCTAACATAGGTGGCCTTGATACACTTAAAAAAAAGAAATACAGGCAAAGTAGATCAGGAGGTAGGGTCCACCAAGATGCTCTGTACAGGAAATATAATTAACCTGACAAAAGGTTTATGGGCCAAAAATCAAATATGAGAAAACAATGCTTTATGTGACAGGGAACCAGAGAGACATAGGGGCAACTTGACCAGCACCTGCAGATAGGTTGGAAGGACAGGACACTTATGTGCAGTAGAGAACTACTCAGCTATAACAAAGGAAATCCTTCCGGCTTTTGTAGGTAAAAGAATACAACTTGAGATCAAGTCCAGGAGTGAGAAGGTTTGGAACCACTTAGGTAAATAGCAGGTTGCCCATCAATCTAAAAACTGAGCAGTTTGGTGGGACCCAAAATGCACAGCAAACTGTGGGAGTGAAAGGAGAAAAATAGTCTAAAAAAAGAAGGCATAAGATATTGTTAATAGCGTATCAGGATCTAAAACCCACATTACTCACACTGCTCTGTTTACGTGGATTATATTGTGTTCCACTTTGTCTACTTTTACTATATTTGAGGGCCCAGACAGCTATCCCGAAAATAGCAGGATATAGTGTGGTAATCATCCTTACTTATCTGAAGCCCTGCATAACTTGCACTGTTTTATCATGACTGATCTCAGTTGAATCTGGTTTGTCAGACTGATGTTTTGTATTGACAGATTATATTCAAATCTGCTATGATCGATAGTATCAAGTCTGAGAGTATAAGCGACTACACTGAAGATGACAAGATTCACTAGGATACCCATGCCGGTTTTATTATACCTGCTTTTGAAGTTTTACACTGTCTACAATACTTTTTTATTAATATTGTTATGTACTGCTATATTCAATTATAATAAGCCTGATGATATGGACAATTCCATTGAAGATAACAAGGGACAACACAGTAACCATTGTAGATCACCTTGGACTGTGGTTTTATACAGCTTATGAGAACCAATTATATAATGCATGATGAAGTGAACAACTACTTTGAAGAAAAAGAGACACTAAGGTATCCAGTGCAGATTCCGTAGTGTCATGAAGTGAAATATAGCACTACTATTATTCTTTGTTCAGAGTGATTTTAGCCTGTCTTGTTTTGTTGAAGTTCAACCTACATGAAGATATGGACAGCTATTTTGAAGAGAATGAGAGCCACTATGGCAACCACTGTTGGCTTCCCTATTGTCTGGTCTTGAAGACCTAAAATCCCTTCCTCATCCTGTTCAGATCAGTTCTATACTATGTCGTTTCCTGTGAGTTCTCTGTATGTGAAGATATGGACAAATATTTGGAAGAAAACAAGAGATAATATGAAAGACAATGAAGATCTCTGATTGTCTTGCTTTGGAATTTATTTTTCTTATATTGCTTTCTTGTGTTCTGTTTTGTTCTATTTAGTTGTGTTTAATTTTACCCTCTTTAAAATAAAATTTTTTAAAAAGCCCATTTTCTCTTTTTCTCTGTTACCTTAGTATGTTGTACATAGCATGCAGAAATCAGTACATCCAACAACCTTAGTCCCTCATTACTTGCAATATTATTTCATATCTCTTGAATTCCAAAGCAATAGTAAAGAAGCATTAATCTATAATAGACTTAATTTTCTTCATCATCTACATTACACATCATCATCATCGTCATCATCATCAACATCAACATCAACATTACACAGGAATTTTTTGTTATATGTAGTTTTTCTTTCCATAGTGCCAACTATCAAGATGTTAATCATGGTCCAAGCATAATATATAAAATTTTAAAAAAAATTATTTGACATGCAACATTACAGAATCATGTATATGCCAGGTACAAAACCATGTAATATATATATATATATATATATATATATATATATATATAATATATAATCTACACTATTATGATAGAATAATATTCCATTAGTATTCCATTGTGTGGCTATACCATAATTTGTTCACCTATTAATCAAGCTGTTGGACATTTCATTTATGAACATTTTTTGGCTATGATGACATTATGACAGTCTTCATTACATTTCCGTGTGACCTTTTTAAAAATTCATTTGAATTTATACCTAAATGATTAATTGCTGTATCATATGGTAACATTATTTTTAATTTTTTAGGACCTGCCAATTTAATTTCCCAAGCGAGTGCACCATGTTATATTCCCAACATACACAGACGAAAGTCTCAATATATTCACATCATCCACAATACCTGTTTTAAAAATGTATTTCAGACACACTACAGGTTTTCAAGTGTTATCACATTTTGGATTTGATTTATGTTTTTATAAAAACTAATACTGTTGAGCATTTATTTGTGCTTATTATTCATCTGTAGAAAAATGTATATTGACATGTAACGCCTAATTTTTAATTAAAATGATTGTCTTTTTGTCTCTGAACTGTAAGAGTTCTCAGGGTATTGTAGTTACCAGATTTTTATAATATATATGATTTGAAAATATTTTCTGACATTCTGGGCACTTTATGTTTTTATGGTAAAAACAAAGCATTAAATTTACTGTACAACTTTTAAGTGGGCTGTAAATTAGTGTTGGCTAAAATTACAGTATTTTGCAACTGATTTCTAGACCTTTTATATATCGATTGGCTGACATTTTACACATGTTTAGTAATGACTTCCCATTTTCTCCTATCTCTAGCCTCTCTGACAAACACTACTCCATTCTCTAGTTTTATGAATTTGACAATACTATATATTATATATTGACATGTTAACTCATTATATGGTGCTTTTGTTTCTGTGTCTGGGTTTTCTCACTTAGCATGTTTATTTTAGTTCACCCATATTTCCCAATATCACAAAACTTACATATTTATGATTTAATAATATCCTAATTTTTTTCTGTATCTGTTCATCTGACTGGAAATTAAGTTTTTTCCACACTATTAATTTTTTGATTAGTGCTGCAATAAACATATGACCCATCATTTTTAATATAACATCAAGTTCCTGATTTCAGTTCTTTTGGATACAACTGTAGACACACTTGAACACATTGGTAGTTTTATTTTTAATTTTTTTAAAAGAAGCTCCACATTGTTTTTCCTGGGAAGTGCACAATTTTGCTTTCTCCTCCCTCCTCCTCTCTCCATCCTTTGATCCCTTCCTCATTTGAGAAAAAGGTATCTCCCTACTTCTTACTAGCTAACTTTTATTCTGCATGTATTCATACATTGGATTTCTCAGGTACCGTATCCATGAAATTAGAGCCAAATTAAAATCATAAGATTTATCCTAAGTTTCTTTGCTAGGAATTTCAGTCACAATTTCAGGCTGTATCATTAATTTTTTAAACTACTTTCATATGAATTTTTTAGATACTGTGGTGCATGGGTTCAAATGCATTGTTTTGAATGTAATTATCCACTTTTCTGAGCACTACCTGTCGAAAATAATATAATTTTCCCATTGTGTAGCCTTAGAAATCTTCTCAAAGGTCAGCTGACTATATATGTGTGTATTTATTTACATAAATCTTATTCTTTAGCATTAATATAAATGCATAAATTATTTTAAATCCTTTGTTATTTATGCAAATATATATTTTGATATATTTTGAAATAAGGATTCATCATTCTTGTGTTTTTTTACTTCCTTCAACATTGAAATGGCTATTTATCTTTTCCACAGCAACTTAAGAACTATATCTTTGTTTTTCTATTTAAGAACTGCATTTTTCTATTTCTATTTAAAAGCCATTGAAATTTTGGTAGACTTTGCATTTGATCTTTGAATAATAAGGACATTTAAACAAACTTAAGGTATGAAATTTCTGGACACAGTGTCAATTTTTTGACTTTATAATCTTATTAATAGTTCAGTTCAGGGGGCATAAGCACATGGCTAGCAAGCACTAGGTCGTGAGTTCGGTCCCCAATAACAAAAAATAAACATAAATATTTTGTAGTTTGGAGTGGAAGTCTTTCATATATTTTAATGCTATCATAAATGTAACTGTCTTACTAATTTTTTATTAAAAACTTATTTTATGAAAATAAAACTGATTTTTGTATATTAATTTTGTATCATTCAAATTTAGTGAATTTCTTTGTCAGTTCATATAGTTTTTCATGGAGTCTAAGATTTTGTAAGGAAAAATAATTGTTCATTTGTGAATATAGATAGCTTTACTTTTTCCTTTCTTATTTGAATTTTTAAAAAAATTTCTCTTCCTTTCTTAATTATTTTGGCAGGACCTGATATTGACATGTTGAATAGAAGTATAATACTGAACATAACTTGCTTTGTTACTGATCTAAGTAGATACTTTCAATAGTTTATGATGTTACCTGTGGCAGCTTCATATATAGCTTTTATAGTATTGAGCTAAATCTTATCTATTGTTAGGTTTCTAACTTTCTAACTTGAAAATTTGTTAAATTTTTCCCATTAATTTTCCTGCCTATGACTTATAACTCCCTATAATGTGACATTACACATTAGTTGAGATGATTATGTTGAATTATGCTTGGATCCTGAGATAGCAGTATATTTCTCATGGTCATAATGGTTTATCCTTTGACTCGAATGTTGAATCACATTAGCTATTATTTTGTTATAGACTTTTGTATCATTCTTCACTACAAGAATTTGAGTGTTGTTTTGTTCTCTTTTGATATTTTGCTGAGGCCATAGTATCAGATTAATAATGGTCACATAAATTCACTTTAGAAGTCTTCCACCCTCTTAAATTTATTAGAAGATTTTGAAAATGATTGAAATTAATTATTCTTTAAGGATTTTGTAGAGTTCACAAGTTATGCCATCTTATTCTATTGTTTTCCTATCTTGTAAGATTTTTAATTACTATTTCAACTACCATAAAAGCTATAGCTCTGCTCAGATTTTATGTTTCTTCACTTATATGTTCTGGATAAAAGCCCATTCTCTAAGGGGTTGCTGGCTAAAATTCGTTCCCATTCTGTGGGCTTCCTTTTTCACTCTGTTGGTGATTTGTTTTGAAATGAGGGAACATTTCAATAATATGAGATCCCAGTTGTTGATGCTCTGAAGCATTTCCTGTGCAGTGTGGGATTTGTTCATGAATTATCTGCCTACCCCTATGTCTCCAAGATTTCTAAGTACCTTATCTGTCAATAGATTTAGTGTTTCTGTTTTAATAGTTAGGTCTTTGATCCATTTAGACTATAGCTTTGCTCATGATGATAGGCATGGATCTAGTTTCAGTCTTCTGCATGCGGAGAGCCAGTTTTTCCAACACCATGGATTAAAGAGGCTATCCTTATTCCAGGGAACATGTTTAGACCCTTTGTCAAATATCAGGTGGCTGAGTGTCTTTGTACTTCTACTTGCATCTTCTAATCTGTTCCGTTGATCCTCAGGTCTATTTCTTTGCCACTACCATGCTGATATTATCACTCTGGCTTTGTAGTACAGTTTCAAGTCAGGAATTGAGATGCCTCCTGCCTTGTCTTTATTGTCCAGAATTGCCTTTGCTACTCTAGGTTTCTTCTGTTTCCAAATGAATCTTAGGAGTGTTTTCTCTGGATCTGTGAGGTATGTCAATGGTATTTTGATTGGGATTGTGTTAA
>PVJX010048083.1:0-11612 GCA_004027295.1 Dolichotis patagonum
TTTAAAAATAAAGACAAAATATCTTTTCAGACACACAAAAGTTCAAGTAATTCATTACTAGTAGACTCACTGTAAAAACTGTTAAAATGCTAAAAGCAAAAAGAATATATCAAAGGAAAATCTTTATCTACACAAAGAATGTAGATCAATAGAAATAACTATATAAAAATATTAAAAATATTTTTATAATTAATTAAATTTCTTTTAAATATATTTAGCTATTAAACAAACATAATGTAATTACCTGTGGAATATATAACAAATATGGGAGTGAAATATATGATAACAGTAATACAAATTTCAGGAAAGGAAATATCTAAGTATATAATTAAAGTATGCCTTTTTTTGTGTTACTGAGTATCAAATACAGGACCTTTGCACTAAACTACACCCCAGGCCTATTTATTTATTTATTTATTTATTTATTTATTTTGAGTTGGGAGTCTTGCTAAGTCATAGATCATGTTTTCCAGGCTGGACTTGAACTTTCAACCCTGTCTAAATCTCCCAGAGCACTGGGATTGCAAATCCTGCCCCTGTAAATGCAAGATCCTTTTATTCTATACAAAGGAACATGACATTATTTGATGCTCAACTTCATTAATTTGGAATATGTATACTGAAAAATGTAAATGAATCACTAAATACTAACATCAAAATGTATATCTACCAAGAGAACAAAGGAAGTAAAATGAAGCCATTAAAATTTTAAAGAATCTAAAAGAAGCCAGAGAAATGAAGAAGAAAAACAGAACAAAGAATAGATGGATAGCAAGATGATAGTCTCAAGCTTAATGAGACTATCACTTTAAGTAAAGATTTTTTAAACACTCTAAAGATCGACATAGTCAGGTTAGGTGTAAAAGCGATATCCAGCAATGCTATGTGACCTGCATTAAAACCAATTCAAATGTAAAGATACAAATAGGTTATGAATAAAAGGGGCAAAGAGAACACTTTGTTAAATGATAAAACAGCTAAAAAATGGATAGCTGAATGGTAATATTAGTATCAAAGTAGATTTCAAAAAAAGAATTCTTTGTGGAGGAGAACAAGCATTCCCACTAGATGGAACTATGGAGTATCTGTTTCCATTCATTTCAGTATCTTTCACCATGTTCCTCACAATACCCTGTATGTGGTTATTACTCAGGAAGGTTTGGGTGTTCAAGGAGCCTCAGCAGGCTTCGTAGCTTCTTGTTGAGTCCTTCCCCTCGATAACTTAGTTTTCCTTTATTTCTTACATTGGTCCTTGCTTATCTTGCCTACCCTTTAGTTCTATTGCTCTAGAATGAGATTTTTTACTTAGCTCTGTGAGACTGTGCAGGAAGCGGTGAGTATTGAAGTGGCTGTCTTTCATAATTTCCTTCCCTTCTCATTGACTCTGACTCTTTTCTCCTGCTGAACCTCACTACTTTCGTCTGCTCTGTTTTAAAAACCACAAATTCCTATTTTTTCTCCCTTTCTGTATCTGGAAGTTCTGACTCTTACTCTTTTCTAATCATTTCTCCTTCTATGTTAAATATTATGTTTACTTCATCAACATGATCAAGTTATTTCATCTGTTTTTGTCAACAAGAACAGTGTTAGAAGTGTGCTACCTAGTATAAGTCACTGCTGTCTAGGCACCCTCAAAATACAAATAAATGTATTAGGCATACATTGGATATCTGTGGGGGGCATTAAAAAGTCTCTATTTCATTGTTTCTCAGTATTTGTAGTTAATGTCACCAAATCTATCTGTCTTTACACAAGCTCTTCTCATATAGATATGCAAGTTAAAAATTGCTCATGATTTCTAACTCAATCCTCTTAATTTATTTTGCTTTTCTCATTTAACTCCATTTAAAAACATTTAACTCATTTAACTCTATTTAAAAAAATACAATATAGTTATATCTTTATTTTGTACAGGATTTTCTCAGTGTTATGGAGACTCAGTCTCCTCCATTCCAGTTGATGGGGTAAGAAGTACTATCTGCTCAGGTTGTCAGGACAATTAATTCTTCCATTGTTCAAACAACCTTGTCCTTTACACGGGTTCCCTTTGATTCACAGGACATAATAGCCAAAGGGGATGGTCACTTGCACTTGAATTTTTAGAATGTACATGCAAGACTCTACTAGGTAGTATGATATATAAGACATTTTTCAGGTACTAAAAGTGCAAACTGCAGATGGCACACATGGGCAATTATAATGACTCTAAACACTTGTTTTAGTAAAGGAAAAGTGTAGCATCCTGAAGTGATTTCTTGTCTCTCAAAATACAAATGAAAAATCTGAGCATAATGATTTTTTACTCACAGTGTTGTTAAGCTGGAGGAAAAAAAAATCTTATGTAAGATGATTTCATTGTAAACAAAATGAATCACTGACAAATTTTTAAAAAGAAGTAGAGAGCTAGTAAGGATATAAGCAAATACAAAAATACGCCTGTAAGATGACCTCATTTTATTTGAAAGTGTTTGGAACAAAGTTATAGAACATATGTACTGTTCTCAATGTAGGAAAAACCATTAATTTTCCATTAACCTATAGACTTTAAGTGTGTAATTAATGATCTATAGTTATCTGTAACTCCCTGTACTTCAAAAATTGAGAAAATGCCTAGGTTTTTTAGGCCCTAAGTGGTTCATGCTAAGTCTTCAATAATTGAAGCAAAAAGAGTGTTTAGATTAGAGTGACACTAATAAACTTCACTTTTCCATTTCATCTTGTGTGTGTAGACAGCCCTAGACAGAGAGCTGTACAAAATGTATTTCTGGAGCCAGTAGAGGGACTTAGAATACACATTTATATATTTTATATAAAATGTCATTTGGTTTTGCATTAATATGCTACCAAAAATTCTAACTCTAAAGAAGAAAGATAAAGTAACTTGGTCTTATTTTACTTACACAAAATAATTTAAGGGTATTAAATATCTGGGTTCTGAGTTAGAAATGACCTCTAGGATGCTGCATGACATTAGAAATTGTTCCAAAAATGTAGTAAGGATGCAACTCAAAGAGCATTTTTCCCTGGGCACAGAGAAAATCTTTCAGGTCTGATTTAGGCAAGAAGGTATTTTAAACTCTTTGAATTTAATAATCCATATACATGTGGATGATGCTATGGGGAATGTGGAAGATCATATGTGGAATGTATAATTCACATAAATGGATACCATGAGTTAAATCATGGCTAATAGTATCCAGTGAATGATAATACTCTTACTTACCACTAATGTGCTTGAGGATAAAAAACATATTAAGCTTTAAAAACACTGTTATAGTTAGTCCTAAATACTCTTATTCCTCTGTGGGCTGAAATTATACAAACATGGCAAGGTACGGATCAGAGTTGGATAATAATGAAGCTTTCCTCTGGAAACCCTGTCTCTTACTCTTTCCTCATAGCAGAGCTTGCAGCAACAAAGTTCATTTGTTTTTTTCTGTAAGCAATGTAGGTGCATTTCCTGGTTTAACCAGTCTTTGTTAATTCTTTTTTGGTATATCTATTCAGTAGACTTTATTTGCTTTCTGCTCAAGTCTGTGCACTTTTCAGTTTTCTTTTATTTAATGATATGGCATTTTATATGGACTATGTCAGAATTTGGAAAGAGTAAATGCCCTTGTATATTAAAATAGAGTGAGGAAAATCACTTTGTGCAACATTCCCACAACACTTTGTTTTTGCTTCTTTGCAGCTCTTAGAGTAGCAGGCCCTGTGTCCAAATCATTTGAGCACCTGTCTGAATCTTCCATGAGATCATAGATTTTTCAGCATCACTGTTGGTGTCTTGTTCAGTTTTGTGAACACTGGAGTTTAACATGATATTTGATGCATAGTAGATATTCAGAATATTTGCTTATTCACTAATTTACAAAGACTCTTCACTATTGTATATTTTTGTCTTGCTAATGAACAAATATTAAGAATAGTAATACTAAGTATTAGTGAGATTGTAGAGACACTGTGTGGCACTAATATTAGTATCACTATATTATTTTTAATGACAGCTGAGTGTAAATTGGGTGGTCTTCCCAGAATGCATTTTGGTAATATGTATGAAAATTCTTAAATATTTTCATCTTTTCAATCCTTTGCTTCTAATGTTCATCCTGAGCAAAATACTCATTGTTTACAACAATTTAATTGTGGTGATGTTCATTATATAGTTGTCCAAAGTAGGAAAAAATTCTAAATAACTTACATAGTAAACAGTAGGAAAGTAGTTAAACAAACTATCTAATGTTCACAGAATGAAACTGGGTATGCAGCTATTAAAAACAATGATATAGAACAACATTTATTAAGATAGATGGTACTTACAGATTAAAGTGAAAAAAATTTACAAAATAGTACAATCATTTTTTGATACATAGTTGTATGTAATTATACTTACCTATTTATAAAAATTAAATGACCATGTACCAAAATTTGTGCCTATCATCAGGTAAAATAATTATGTTTTTAATTTTCTTTTTTTCTGTCAATTAGTACCCTTTAATTTTCTGAGATAAACGTGCAGTCCTTTTCTTAAATTTGTTTCTAAATAAATACTGGGAAGATAGAGAAATGCTTGAAAAAATGAATAATTACAAAATGTGCATTAACAATTTCATGCTGATTTCATTCCTGAAGGCTCAGCCCCAAAACTAGTGAATTGCAAATTAGCATATGAATTTTAAAGAGGGTGATAGTGGTCATCACAAGTTTTCCACTTTAAAGAGATTGACATGGAAATAGGATCTTGTTCTTTTTATTTTAGATAAATAAAACTTTACAAGAATACAAGGGCATATATAGCATAAATGTTAATATACATATTTAAGATGATTTTAAAATATTATTGCTCTGATATTTGAAGGTGCACAGTGATTTTAAAATGAGATATATTCTCAGAAGATTGTCTCTTTTTTTTTCTGCAACAAATGCCACTTTGTTTTGGTCCCCAAAGATATGCAAATCTGGTTTTAACATCAGAACGTTTATGTAGAAATGATCAATATGGCAATTTGACTATGACCTCCTCTATCTATCTATCTATCTATCTATCATCTATCTATCTATCTATCTATCTACATCCATCTATCTATGATCTTTGTTTTCTAACTGATTTAGTCAGCTGATGTCTTTGTAAAGAAGTGAAGGCTATTGGTAAGCTTATAAAAATACTGTCATATTTCTTCATTATAAGATAGAACTACACTATTTCATTTTCAAGAAATATCGCAGAATAACAATGTTTTAGCACTTTGGCATCTGCTTTGAATGGAGATTTGCATTAGTTCTCAAGAAATGAGAACTTCAAAGACATGCAATTGCTATTGCCAGTGGAGATGGTTTGTGATAAAGCAAGAAACAGAAGATACCTCACAGTGATAGAAGTAGAGAAGAATAATATAACTGGAATTTTTCTCAAATATTTATCTATGTGTGGATGCCAATACAAACTAATTTATATTTGAGTTTAGGTACTACTGTGCCCATTGGATCATATTAAGAATGAATTGCCTATATAAAATCCCATATGGAAATTTCAAGAGCAAAATTTATAGTTGGTAAATATAAATTTAGAATACAACAGACCCTTTTTTCATTTTGTTTTCTTTCATCTTTTCCTTTCTCTTGGTTCTGTTTTTTTCCCCACATTAGCATCAATAGTTATTTGGATTACATCAGCCACTGAAAATGTGTGCTAGGAACATCAATTTTTATTTTCATCCATACTAAACATCCTTCAGTAACAAAAGGCTTAAAATTATACCTAAAGAAACACTTAGGCTTTAGCTCTCACATAATGAATACAAATATATTTTCTCCTTTATGTATCAAGGGAATTATCAAAATTTAAGGAGCAATTATCCTGCTTTATTATCTTCTTTAAATTTTAAAAAAATTTTATTTTAGCTAGGACAGGGGATTGTGCCCCAGGGGCTTTGCCGGGGCCAATTATCCATGCCCAGCTTCTGCATCTCAATTGAGAGCCAAGAGTCTACAGAGAGGTGGAGGTTGCCTGGGGTGAGTTCCTGTGACCTGGGGAGAGTTGGAAATCTACATTCCAGCTTTTGAGTTCCTGGAGAGCTACCTGGATGCTGGACTGGGTCCAGCAGATTGCAGGGCATCAGTCAGCCATGCTCTGCAGCCTTATTTCAGTCCAGGAGACAGGAACCTTGCTCAAGGACTCTGGGCTCAATTGGGCTGGCCTGGGAACAACTTGCAACCAGCACTGCTGGCTTCAGAGTTCATATCCACATCCCTAGGACACAGGATTGTACCCCGGGGGCCCTGCCAGCCCCAGTTCTCCACATCCAGCTTCTGCATCTAAGTTAAGAAAGCCACGAATCTGCAGAGAGGTGGAGATTGCCTGAGGTGAGTTCTGGTGACCTGGGGAAAGTTGGAGACCCACATTCTGGCTATTGAGTTTCTGGGGAACTACCAGGATGCTGGACTGGGTCCAGCAGATTGCAGGGCCTCAGTCAACCATGCTCAGTGTCCTTGTTTCAGTCCAGGAGGCAGGAACCTTGCTTGAGGACTCTGGGCTCAATTGGGCTGGCCTGGAGACAGCTTACAACCAGCACTGCCAGCTGCTGAGTTCATATCCATACCCCTAGGACAGGATTGTGCCTTGGCAGTTTCTCTGGCCCAAGTTCTCCACACCCTGCTTCCACCTCTCAATTTAGGGGGCCAAGTACCTGCAGAGGAGCTGAGACTGCTCCAGTAGCTGAGGGTGCAGGAGGAGATTTGCAACACACCCAGAGGAGGTTTTGGAATACCACTCAAACCAAGGAAAAAGAAAAATGACAAAAGGAAAGACCAAAAGGCAGGCTCAAATCACCAGCCCATCCCAAGAAATCCTGGGAGCCATGTACATAGAAGAAAATAGAAGCCATACACCTGAAATGACTGAAATGATATCAACTGAAATAAATAAGCAACGAGGGGAAACTATGGAGAAATTCAAATTAGAAATAATTGCCCAGGTAAAAGAAGAAATGATAACAGGTAAAAGAAGAAATGATAAGAGTAGTGAAAGAAATAGTGAACACATCTAGTGAAGACACAACTAAAAATTTAGAAGAACAAAGCAAACAGATAGAATGCCTGAATGAACACTATAAAAAACAAGCAGAATGCATAAAGCAGATTCAAAGAGAAATACAGGAATTCAAAAATTCTATTGAAAGCTGTAAAAACTGGCTCAATGAAACTGAAGATAGAATTTCAGACCTTCAAGATAAGATTGCAGATAATAAACAGGAAAGGAAAGATCTTTTAAAAATAAAAAAAGAATCAGGAAATAACAATTCAACACCTGCAAGATGATGCAAAGAAAAATAACATAAGATTAATAGGGATAAATGAAAAAGAAGGGGACAGCCCAAATGATATCCAGAGGCTATTTACAGAAGTAATAGCTGAAAACTTCCCAAACATGAGAATGGAAACTGACATTTGGATTAGTGAAGCATATAGAACTCCAAACAGCAATAACCAAAATAAAACTACACCCAGACACATAATAATCACCATCCCAGTAACCCACCATAAGAACAGAATATTAAAAGCTGTTAGAGAGAAAAGACAGATCCCCTATACAGGAAAACCTATCAGAATCAAAGCAGACTTCTCAACACAAACAATGAAGTCAAGAGGAGCATGCAGTGAAGTATTTCAGATCCTAAAGGAAAAACACTTCCAACCCAGACTGATGTACCCTACAAAACTGTCCTTCAAAATGGATGGAGAAATAAGATACTTCCATGTCAAAGAACAGCTGAAAAATTTCATGACCACAAAACCAACCCTAGAAGGAATACTGAAAGATATTGTAGATACACATAGGATAAACCCACCAAGCAAGGTAGACAATTAAATAGAAGGAAAAGCTAAAGATACAACAGTAGAAAGATAACATGTCAACAATAAATCAATATATAACACTTACAACCATTAATGTAAATGGCCTCAACTCACCAATCAAAAGAAACAGACTGGCAGAATGGATAAAGAAACAACATCCAACCATATGCTGTTTACAGGAAACCCATATTACCCAAAAGGAAACCCATAGACTGAAGTCAAAGGATGGAAAACAGTACTTCAAACAACAGGAAACCAAAAGAAAGCAGGATTGGCAATCCTGCTGGCAGAAAATATGAACTTCAAACCAAGAATGATGCAAAGAGATAAAGAAGGTCACTACATGCTAGTTAGGGGAAAACTTCAAGAGGAAGAGATAACAATCTTAAATATATATGCACCAAATTCCAGAGCACCCAGCTATACAAAGCAAATATTAACAGAAATGAAAAGTCAAAAAAGCAATAATACAATTATAACAGGAGACTTTAATATGCCATTGACACAGAGGGACAGACCAACTATACAGAAAATCAGCAAAGAAATAACAGAACTGAATCACACCTGTGAACAAATGGACTTGATAGATATATATATAGAGTTTTCCATCCAACAACATCAGAATACACCTTCTTCTCAGCAGTACATGGGACATTCTCTAAAATAGACCATATACTAGCCCACAGAACATATTTAAGTAAATGCAAAAGAATTGAAATTATCCCATGCATGATATTGGATCATAGTGCCATGAAATTAGAAATTAACAATAAAAGCAACTGCAAAAACCTCACAAACACATGGCAACTGAGTAACACACTCTTGAAGAATCAGTGGGTCATAGAGGAAATTAAAGAAGAAATTAAACAATATATACAAGCAAATGAAAATAAAAGCATAACTTATCAGAATTTGTGGGATGCAATGAAAGCAGTCCTCAGACTAAAATTTATTGCACTGAGTTCCCACATCAGAAGCAGAATGAACACAAATAAACAACCTGATACTACAACTCAAACATCTAAAAAAGAAGAGCAAGCCAATCCCAAAACCAAAAGAAGGGAGGAAATTATAAGAATTAGAGCAGAAATTAATGCAATAGACACTAAGAAAACAGTACAAAGGATCAATGAGTCAAAGACTTGGTTCTTTGAAATAATAAATAAAATTGATAAGCCACTGGCCAACCTTATAAAAAAAGGAAAGAAAAAACTCAAAGTCGTGCAATAAGGAAAGAAAAAGGTGAAATTACCACAGACTCTGTGGAAATACAGAAGATCATCAACACCTATTTCGAAAACCTCTACTCTCATAGGTTCAATAACACTGAAAAAATAGACAGATTCCTAGATACATATGAACAACCAAAGATGGATTAGGAAGATGTAAAACTGCTGAATAACACAATTTCTATTAATGAAATTGAAAATGTAATTAAGACCTTGTCAACAAAGAAGAGTCCAGGCCCAGATGGATTCACTGCAGAATTCTACAAGAAATACAAATTAGACTTAATTCTGACACTCCTCAAACTCTTAAATGAAATTGAAAGGGAAGCAATTCTTCCTAAGTCATTCCTGGAAGCAAATATTATTCTAGTACCAAAACCTGAGGAAGCCCCAACTAAGAAAGAGAACTATAGGCCAATCTCCCTAATGAACATAGATGCAAAAATTCTCAATAAAATATTAGCAAACAGGATACAGCAAATCATCAAGAAGATTATTCACCCAGACCAAGTGGGTTTCACCCCAGGAATGCAGGGATGGTTCAACATATGTAAATCAATAAATGCAATTCACCATATCAATAGAGCCAAAAGTAAGAACCACATGATTATCTCTATAGATGCAGAAAAAGCTTTTGATAAGTTCCAACACTCATTAATGATAAGAACCTTACAGAGAATTGGAATACATGGTCTTTACCTCAATATGATAAAAGCCATCTATGACAAACCTACAGCCAGCATCATATTAAATGGCCAAAAAGTGAAAGACTTTATCTTAAAATCAGGTACAAGACAAGGATGTCCCCTGTCACTGCTCCTATTCAACATAGTACTGGAAATACTAGCCAGAGCAATTAGACAAGAGAGAGAAAAAAAGGATTAAAGATAGGAAAAGAGGAAGTTAAATTATCACTATTTTCAGATGACATGATACTTTACATAGAAGACCCCCCAAAACTCCATTGAAAAACTCCTAGATATAATAAAAAATTCAGCAATGTAGCTGGATACAAAGTCAATACTCAAAAATCAATAGGATTCCTACACACTAACAACAAATATACTAAGACAGAAGTAAGAGAGCCACACCCTTCACACTAGCATCCAAAAAAAAATGAAATACTTAGGAATTAATCTCACGATAGAAGTAAATGAGCTGTACAAGGAAAATTATAATACCCTGAAAAAAGAAATTAAAGAGGACCTCAGAAAATGTAAAGACATCCCCCTGTTCATGGATAGGAAGAACAAGCATTGCAAAAATTGCCACTCTCCCGAAATTACTATACAGGTTCAATGCAATCCCAATCAAAATACCACTAACATACCTCATAGATCTAGAGAAATCACTCCTAAAATTCATCTGGAACCATTAGAGACCTAGAATAGCAAAGGCGATTCTAAGCAGCAAAGGCAAGGCAGGAGGTATCACAATCCCTGATTTGAAATTATACTACAAAGCTACAGTAATAAAATCGACATGGTACTGGAATAAAAACAGACCTGCCTGAAGATCAATGGAATAAATTGGAAGATACAACAACAACCACAAACTCACTCAACCACCTTATCTTTGATAAAGGGGCCAAACATATTCACTGGAAGAATGACAGTCTCTTCAACCAATGGTGCTGGAAAAATTGCCTATCCATATGCTGAAGAGTAAAACTAGATCCATGCCTATCACCATGTACTAAACTAAAATCTAAATGGATCAAAGATCTAAATATTAAAACAGAAACACTAAATCTGTTGGAAGATAAAGTAGGTCAAAACCTCGAAGATATAGGGGTAGGTAGAGAATTCATGAACAAGAATCAAACAGCACAGGAAATACTTCCCAGAATCAAAAACTGGGACCATATCTTATTAAAGAGTTTCTGCATGTCAAAAGAGATTTCCAGCAGAGTGAAAAGAAAACCCGCAAATTGGGAAAAAATCTTCATGGATTGTCCCTCAGACAAAGGACTTCTGTGTAGAACTTATAAAGAATTAAAAAAATTCATACCCTCAAAATTCAAAGACCCAATCCAAAAATGGGCATCTGAAATGAATACACAGTGCTCAGATGAAGAAATACGAATGGCAAATAAATACATGAAGAAATGTTCATCATGATTAGTCATTAGAGAAATGCAAATTAAAATCACACTGAAATTCCATCTCACCCCAGAAAGAATGGCCAGGATAGTAAACACTACCAACAACAAGTGCTGGAGAGGCTGTGGGGAAAAATGAACTCTTCTGCACTGCTGGTGGGAGTGTAGACTGGTGCAACCACTGTGGAGGTCAGTCTGGAGATTCCTCAAAAAGCTGGCTTTGGAGGTTCCATATGACCCAGCTATTCTACTTCTACTTATATTTCCAGAAGATCTGAAAACATCATACCACAGTGATATATGTGCACCCATGTTTATAGCAGCACAATTTTTAATAGCCAGATCTTGGAAACAATCTAAGTGCCAATCAATTGAGGAATGGATAAAAAAGTTGTGGCATTTCTATACAATGGAGTACTACTCAGCTATAA
>PVJX010048084.1:0-11614 GCA_004027295.1 Dolichotis patagonum
TCGCTGCCTTCACATCTGACTGGTCCTCTGTGCTCCCCACAGCGGTGTGTTACTGAGGTGGCAGAAAGTGGTGACAGGTCTCCTCTGCGCACTTCATATGGAGTTCATCACCTCAGAACTGGGTACTGATGTCAGTGGGAGTCCTCGGTCTTCATCAGTTTGCTTCTCACTTTATACCACAGACTTTCCTGAGGCTTGAGATTCATTCAATCCATCTTCTCTTTCCAAAGCTTAGCTTGCAAATCTCCACCTTAAAGGACCTCAAAGATGAGACAATCTCATAAAATATTAAAATTTAGGGAAGTAAAGAATGGAGAGTTATTAATTTTAACAGTGGCAAAAATCAAAATAAAATAAAATTTAAACATACAACCATGCTTGAACTTAATCAAAGCACAGATATATGTAATTGACTTAGATATTTCTAAACATATCAGAGAAATGCTGGTGTGTAAAACCTCTACGTACGGTGCCTAGTTTCTTACACTGACAGAGATGATGTCTACAGAACGAAACAATATTGAATATGGGGAGGTATTTGTTCACTACCTGTATCAGAGGCAGGACTGGAATTTTGAAAATCTCAACAGTTTCAGAATTTTATGGATCTAACATAAAAGGCATAAAAGTTCTGAAAGTTTAGTCTCCATAAAGAGTTTCCATAAGATTATTGTCATTTAATGGTGTTCTTCAGCTAGTTGTGAAGGAAGAAAATATTCCTTCTTTAGTACTATTCAAGGATATGATCAAATGGAGAATGGATACTGAAAGCAGACAGAAAAGAAATCATTCATCTCTTGGAAAGAGTATTAGCGGTCTTCTGAAACACAGAAGAGAGAGAGAAGAGAGAGAGAGAGAGAGAGAGAGAGAGAGAGAGAGAGAGAGAGAGAGAATGTGTGTGTGTGTAGAGAAAGATTTATTTTAAGGAATTGCTTCATACATTTATGGGGGTTGACCAGTTTGAAATCTGCAAAGAAGATGAGCAAGCAGGAAATTCAGATAAAACTTGATGCTTCAGGTTTTAGATCAAACCCATAGGAAGACTGGTAGGTCTTCTAACATTGCAGTTTTGAAACTTTCTTCTTCCTTAGGAAACTCTAATTTTGTGTTGAAGACTCCAAATGATAGAAAGAGCCCCAAACCTGTACAGAGCGTTTACTGAAATTTTTGTGATTTAAATATCTGTAATATTTAAGAAATTCTTTTACAGCAGCATCTACACTGGTGTTTGACAAATAACAAGGTAACATAATAGCACTTTAAAGTTAGACATTGAAAATTGTTAGTAAGGGATTATACAGTCTTAGCAACTCAAGTATTAAAAGCTTGTCACAATGAATTCTTTCATAAATGTATAATAATTTTTCATTCTACTGTTTGCTTCTCTTTCTGATTTGTTATTATTTTATTCTGCTTCTTGTGGTTGCTTATTAGTTTGTTTGCTGCCATACTGGGGATTGAATCCAGGCTAAATGTCCTGTCTTTTTTTTTTTTTTTGACAGAGTCTTGCTAATTTTCTCAGGTCAGACTTGAATTATTACCTCTCCTGCCTCAGCCTCCCACACTGATGGAAATACATTTGTGTATCATCACATTTGGCCCCTTGTCTTTTCTTTAAAAATTAAGAGAAATAGATTAGGGGGTCTAACAATTAATTCTGGAATAGAATGCAGATTCTCAATCTCCTATCTTAATGTACTGTTAGTGGTGGATGGTATTTATTAAGTATTTTATATGGCTGAGCCATTTTGCTAAGTTTTACTGATGGTACATAAATTATCCTTAGGCTGTGTTAAAACATACACAAATCTCGCAGGATGAATGTAATCATTAGGTGCTGCATACATGTACCAATAAATATTAAAGAAATTTTAAAAAATCAATCATCTTAAAGTTTTTATAATTGTCTTACAGATGATCTACAAAAACTAAAATTATATTCCCTTATAATTTTATATGAGTCTCCAGACCTGGTTTTCTTTCCTGTTATTCATTTTTGTTGAAAATAAGTTTTAATTAGTTTATTGACTAAGTATGATTAACTCAAATGCGAAAAAATCAATACCTCATGTCTACTTCAGGTCCACGCCACCAGCTTAGGCTTTGATGATACTAAACGTGTTCTATAGTCCATTGAAAAAGCTCCCGTCATGATCCTTTAGTCGCTTATAAATCTTTAGATCTTTCCCTCTCTTGCGATTCAACTTAGCCCTAGAAGTGAACTTGAAAATCTCCCTCAAATAATTCTTCCTCCATGAAGCTTTTCTTAGCTTTTCTCTGGAAAAAAAAAAGACTTCCCAAGTTTAAATATACTCATTAACTTGACACTTTTCTGAGACGTGAGTCTGATAATAATGCCATTTTAGTTTCTAATTTACACACTGTGCAAAGAAGATAGATATTAGCATATAAAATCATATAAAGACTAGATCAGACTGCTAACACTCAAAAACAAGCTCATAGAAGAAAAAGTACAGACGAGCCACACTGAGAAACTGAGGAAGTTCAGCCCTCAAATTTCCCAGGATAAAGAGAAATTTTTTAGTTAAGGAGATATCAAAGCAAATGGATATGGAACAACATATGAGTTAGATGAAAGGGAAAGAAAGCTTTTTTTTCTAGTTCCCTCCCCACCAATAAGCCTATTAAACATGATAATAAATACAAGAGATTATTTAAAAAGGAATAAAATGAACCAACACACACTAAAAATATCTTTAAGAAATTTTACATGTATGCCTCAATACACCTCAGAAACACACCATTACTATTCACATGTAGAAGAAAAGGCAACAATATTTATTTCCATAAGACCACCTCTCCTAAGGAATGCAGTTAAGATTCAACTTCTGTTAGTCTTCCTCTGTGTACAATCTTTCAATTCATTCTTACCCACATGTATTCTATTCCTTTCATTTGTTCTGTTAACTGTGAGTTCTTTACACAGAGTAGATGTTATTAATTTTGAATAGATGAATTGATATAAAGATGTGTAACTGAATAAACAAATGAAATTACTGCAGTCTGAGCAGCAAATTAATAGCAAATCCAATGTCAAGTGTTCACCAACTGTGACTTGTGTAGGAAACTAAAATATAATTCTGGATGATGAAAGCTACTTTCAGAAATTAGGTTGAATTTGGATTGTGCTTCTCTGAGATAACAGTTCTCAAGTGGAATGGCTAGTACAGAAGAAATACCTATTTTTAACACGTTTCTTAATTGTGTTCTTTGCTTTATCTCACAAGGGAGGGAGAGAAACTAATCATTGTTTGGACTTCTTACAAAGCTCCTTCCTTGAGTCTCCAGGTTTGGATAGAGACCAAAAAGAGAACTAATTAAGAATCTAACCATAGCAATGGTTTCCATGTCTGGGGTGCTGTACTCCAGAGTGGTTTCCAGAGAGTCAATACTTTATAGCTAAATGTGTTCCTTAGAGAATGCAGGGTCAATGCATTTTTATGCCAAAGGAAACTGACTTAAGGCAGGCAGAACACATTAAAATAAATAAGGAGAAACAAGTATCCGATTTCTATGCTCCAGTAATTATTTCCAAGTAAACTGACATCTTTCTATACTTTTGGGACACCCTGGAAAGAGTAACATAATACCTGAAACGCAAAATATGCTCTAAGTAAAAGAAAGTGAGGGGAGAGCAAAAAGGAAGAGAGAGAAGAAAGGAGAGATCAATGTAGAGGGGGAGCCAGAGTGGGAAACAATTTTAGAAGTAACAAATTACAAATTTCATAGTATATTTTACTGGTGGATGGAAAACATCCATTTGTGTTGCAGATAACTTCAGAACTCTTCATTTTTTGGAATCAAAAAACTCCTGAGTTAGTAGATTTAGAATTTCTTTCTTAGTAAAAAGGAAAAGGTAGGACATCCAGAAGTGTAACATACTGACCCATGGACCCTCAAACAGAAGTTGTTTGGGAAGAAGGCAAGTGATCTTTTCCAAGGAAGCTCTATCCATCATGATGGGACAGACCCAGGTCTCCAACTGGAAGACTGAAAACCGCAGAATCCATAACTTCACATTCCAGGTTGATCCTCTGAAGCAGCCGATGCAGAAATGTCCATACGTGGACACACACCAGCTGGCAGGTGCTTCAGCAGTCATCAGAATCTTGTGTGACACTGAGCAGAGGAAGTCAGCAGGGCTACTTAATTCTGGCATAAAAGGAGTCCTGTTTAACAGATGGAAGATGCATTTGCTTGTGGTGATGACATAATGAGAGTACTACAGACCAGGTAATTTATTTATTTTTTTATTTAAAGAAAAGAGAAAGAAAAACAAGACAAAACAGAAAAAAGGGTAGAAGTAATACAGAATTTCAAAGAAAAATATTGAGATGTTTTCTTTTTTTTAGATTTTTTTTTCTGGTACCAGGGATTAAACTCATAACCTCGTGCTTGCCGGGCAGGCACTTAGGCCACTGCGCTAAATCCCCAGCCCCTCAAAGAAAAACATTAACACTAAGAAATTACTAGTTGATAAGTTACATATTGTCCTCTTAGAAATAGTTGTTCAAGTTACAAAAAGCATGAAAAGTAGACAAACAGAATGGTGAAAACCATTCTGTTTAATGATCTAATGGAAACTTAGTATTATGGTCATTTCTCCTACACACTTAAATGTCCATATAGTTATATCCTCTAGAGTACATTCCTTCCCTTTCATTTTTACAATATCTATTATGTATTTTGGATCTTATTACTCTTTCAGTTTTTATTATTTTTTTATACTAGAGAGACAATGTGATATTTACAAATGCAAGACTTATTTATTACACTTACGAGGATAGTCTCAAGTTGTCTCTATTTACCTATAAAGGCCTCAAGTTCATCCTTTTTAATAGCCAAGTAATATTCCATTGTATAAAAATACCACATCTTTTTCATCCACTCTGTGGTTGATGGGCATTTTGGTTGTTTCCAAGATGCAGCTATTACAAATTATTCTGCTATGAATATGGGTGCACATATATCACTGTGACTAGACCTTTTCAATTTTTATGGGAAAATACCCAGAAAGGGAATAGCTAGGTTGAATGGAACTTCTAATCCTAGTCTTCTGAGGAATCTCCATACAGATTTCCACAGTGGTTGCACCAGTCTACACTCCCACCAATAGTGAAGAAGCATTCCTTTTTCCCCACAGCCTCACTAACATTTATTATCAGTTGGTTTCTTAATGGCACCTATTCTTTCTGGAGTGAGATGAAATCTCAATGCTGTTTTAAGTTGCATTTCTTGAATGACCAGTGATGGTGAACATTTCTTCATGTATTTATTTGCCATTTGTATATCTTCATCAGAGAACTGTGTGTATATCTCAGATGCCCATTTTTAGAGAGGGTCTTTGAATTTGAGGGGGTTGATGTTTTTCAATTCTTTATATGTTCTTGATATAAGTCCTTTGTCTGAGGGGTTGCTGGCTATATTTCTTTCCCATTCTGTGGGTTTTCTTTTCACTCTGCTGGTGATTTCTTTTGACATGCAAAAACTTTTCAATAATATGAGATCTCAGTTGTTGATTCTTTGAAGTATTTCCCATGCAGTTTGCATTTTGTTCATGAATTCTCTGCCTACCCCTATGTCTCCAAAATGTCTACCTACCTTGTCTTCCAATAGATTTAGTATTTCTGTTTTACTATTTAGATCTTTGATCCATTTTGACTTTAATTTACTGCGTGGTGATAGGGATGGGTCTAGTTTCAGTCTTTGGCATGAGGAAAGCCAGTTTTTCCAAAGCCATTTGTTAAAGAGGTTATCTTTTTTCCAGTGAACATGTTTGTCCCCTTTGTTAAGTATAAGGTGGCTGAGTACAGATCAGGTAATTTAAACAGAAGCTTACTGTCTCATATTTCCAGAGACTGGGTATCTGAGGTAAAGTTATTATTAAAGTTGTTTCCTGCTGAGGCTGTTATGAAGGATATTTCCCAGGTGTCCAAGGTTTTTCAGTGGTGACCTTCTCCTTATTTACTCAAAGTAAGCTTCCCTTTGTGTGTGTCTGTCTCTGCGTTCAAATTTCCACATTTTGTGATGCAACTAGTCACATTGGATGAGGACTAGTGAACTCACTTTAATTTAATTAGTGCTGTAAAGACCTAATCCCCAAAGAAGGTTATATTCTGAGGTACATAGATTTTGAAATTCAACACATGAATTTTGAAGGAGACACAAGTCATCTTGTAACAGGAGGCATGCGGTTATTAACAGTAAGAAAAGAGATAATTTGAATTTTGATTAGATCCTGAATGATTCCCAGTTTCAGTCTTCTTTTGGCTTAGTGAGAAACTGGAGTGGATCCTTTGAAAAGTTTTATAAACTTGCACTGTTAGATATAGTATATGAAAAAAGCATACTGATATTCATCGAGCCCTTTGGAATTTACTAATCAACAATATAATTAAAATGAAATTGACTTTTCCTTACACACATGGTTGAATATGTTTTTTCATTTCCTTTAGAAAGATGATGTTTTTTCATTTATAGGTCATAAGTAGCTATTTTTGTGACCAATGATGCAGCAATCAAGGTGCAACACTGTGACACTACCCGCCACCTCTCTTTCCCTCCCGTCCCATGGTGATGAGATACTTTGCCTTAATTTCTATTTCTTGAAAAGCAAGCAAAAATCTCATAGTTCATGAACTGATAGTCACATATTTTCAGTCATGAACAAGTAAAAATAATGAAGTCAGTGCTTAAAATGCCTGGATATATCTTTTCAAATAAACACCACAGAAGGTCTTCTGAGAGACAGTAACAGGAATTGTCACCATCTTTGTCATTCAGGTCCTTTCTGTTTAGTAGAAGATGATCAGATATTGTGCAAAGCTGGGTTTCTGAAAACATTCCAGAGGAATGCTCATTTAAGAGCTTTGGAGGGAGTCCAGTTAAGTACAGTTGTAAAAAAAATTTCATCAGGACCACTGTTACCAATCATCATAGGATTGTTTGACTTTGGTGATCATTCTACTGAAAAAAAACTTTGTTGGAGACTCAACATGGCTAAGTAGAAGAGAAGCCATATATGAGTTACTCAGAGAAAATCAACTAAAAACATGCACAACTAGAAGAAAGGGAGGGACATACACCCTCATGCCAAGATCAATGAAAATAGAGGCTTTTAGGCTGAACAAAACACAGGTATAAGACTCTGTAAAAAGGTGAATCAACCTACAGGACTACATGCTGAGCAGGAACTGCCATTCTGGAAAGTTTTCAAGGAAAATAAAAGGTGAACTGCAATAGGGTGGGAAATTCAAGACTCACAGGATAGATCTGGGGTGTCCTAGGTATTGCACACAGTGGTGAGTGAAAAGGAAGCTTCTCCATTCCCATGAACTGCCAATTTTTCTTTTCTTTCTTCTTCTTTTGTTTTTCTGTGTCATGCACCAGAGCAGCTAATTGGAACCTCTAGTGACAACAAGGTGAGAGACTGCAGTGGAAGTACGGAGATCGTGAGATGGACAGCACAACTCCCACTGTGCTGCTCCCAGTGGTGTGGGAGAGGAGAGAGATGCACCAGCAGAGTGAGCAGAGACGGCTATGCAAGAGCTCAAAGGAGCAAAATGAACACCAGACTAAGACAGACTTAGACTCTCTTTTTGAGAACTGTATAGCAACTAGGAGAGTCACACAGAGACAAGCACAGTAAGGCCACAGAGGGGCATCTAGAAAACAGCTGCCTAAAGATTCTGGCTTCAGCCCCAACATCCAAGTGCCAAGGCCAGCCCTGCTCTAGCACTGATCCTACTGAAGGCTTGATGGGGTTAGACAGCAGGTTGGGCTTTGACCTGGACAGTACTACAGAACAATGGACACCAGAATAACTGTGTTTGTTCATTTGTTTTGATTCTTTTTTCTGTCTTTTTTCTTTTTTTGGTTGCTTAGGTTTTTGCTTTTATTGTTGTGCTTGTCCTTTCTCTCTTTCTCATTGAATTTCCTTTTTAAATTTTTTTCATATGAATAAACATTTTCTGTAGTCTTTCTGGTTCACTTTGCTATTCTCTTGATTTCTTCTTTATTTTTTTCTCTCCTGCCTTCTCCCACTTCCCAGAGCTTGAGTGAGCTTCCTTTGTCCTTCAGCCTTGCTTCTTCTATCTTTCTGTGCATTTAGTTCTCCATTTTCCCTTATCTTTCTTAAATTTCCCCTCACATATTAAAATCACTCTAATAAGGGGAAACTCACTGCATAGAATTTCCTGTTGTATGTTCAATTATGCTATATAACTGTAAATCTTGCTGCAATGACTAAAGGAACCAAATTAGGAGTTACCACAGTTTGTCAGTTTCTAGGTTGTGCTTGACACTATTATTGCTGCTAACTGTACTGTGAGGATGTCAGGTCTGTAGTAATCAGTTGTTCTCCCTTGTATGACAACACTGTGATTGTCTGTGTTTATAATCATTACCATAGTCCAGTACCAAAAGGTGCTGGACAAAAGAGACAGTAATTTCTCAACCCTAATAAGTTGAGAAGGTAGGAACTTCAGGCAGACATGACAGCCAAGAGCCACCTATTCTTAGAGGACATCTCTGAAGAATGCACATTGCCTAAGGAAACATCAGTACCAGTGATAAAACTAACTACCATAGGCAATTTACAAGCATAAACACATAAAATGAATTTAAGTTAGAAATGAATCAGAAAATGATAAGACACAGAAGTAAAACACAACCCCAGACCTCCACAGAACAACAACGTAGAGGAAATCAGTAGCTACTTCCCTGAATTTTCTGAAATGGTACCAGCAGAAGTAAAGAAGCAGATGAATGAGACAATTTAGAAAACCATATCAGAAATATTCTCTGAGGTTACAAAAGAAATGACAAGCATAGTGAGGAACTTGCTCAGTGACCCTAGAACAGACAGATTTTTAAAAAATAGAAAAGCTTAGGAAAACCATTAATTGGAAACCATACATTCCCAAAATAGGAAAGAAGCAGAATCCATAAAACAGATCTAAACATATATTCAAGTAATTAAGAACAACTGAAAGTAACCACAGCCAAGTGAACCAGTATCTGATCTAGAAGACAGGATTGTGGGTAGTGATCACAAAAAGAAAGATTTCATAAAAATAGCAAGGTGGTATAAAAAAATCAATTCAATAGTTGCAAGATGCTGCAAAGAAGAACAACATAAGATTTATATGAGTCAACAAAAAAGCAAGAGATACTGCAAATCACACACAAAAATCTGTTCATAGAAGTAATGGCAGAAAATTTCCCAAACATGGAAAAGCAATTTTTCATACAGATAAGTGAAACATACAGACATCCAATTAGCCATGACCAAAATAAATCTACAGTGAGGCAAATAGTAGTCAAGATTTCAGAAATTCTGCATAAGAACAGAATATTAAAAACTGATAAAGAAAAGAAATTACCTATAAAGGAAAATTCATCAAAATTACAGCAGACTTCCGAACACAAACCCTTAAGTCAAGAAGAGATTGAGGAGTAGTATTTTGAGTTCTAAGAGCAAAAAACTTTCAACCCAGATTGATGAGCCCTGCAAAACAATCTTTCTTTTTTATTTTAAAGAGAATAAAACAAAAGAATGCAGAACAAAGCAGATCAGAACAGAACAACATAAGCAACACAACACTTTGAATAAGACAACCAGATATTAACAGTAGCTGTCAAAATATCTCTTTCTCTGCTATAGTTGAGCATAGTTTCAAATACAATAATATCAAACATAACGCAATAGTATAAAACCATTCAAGTGATAAAAGAATTACAGGACATTCTGAACCAAATAACAGAGAATGATCAATGGCTACCATAATATCTCACTTTCAATAAAAAAGTTGTTTATACTATCACATATATTAATCCCAATAAGACACAACATGATAGAACCGATGGTAATAGCAGAGTAGAAGCAAGGTAGGACTTCTAAGCAAGATGATATTAAATCAGCAATGGCTGCCATAATGTTTTGTTTTCTTCAAAACAGCTGTTCATACCATCACACATAACAAAGTCAAGTAAATCAGAATAAAACCATTCCAACTGATGAATAAAAACATTGAAAGGCTTTAGAGCAATGAAATGGAAAATCATGATTACCATAAAATCTTATATACTCTTACCAACTCTCATACTAGGGAAACCATACAGTGTTTACACATGTGAGTTTGTTTTATTTCGCTTATGAGTATGGTCTCAAGTTGTGTCCATTTATTTATAAAGATCTCGATGTGATCATTCATTATAGCTGAGTAGTACTCCATTGTATAAAAATGCCACAACATTTTTATCCATTCCTCAGTTGATGGGCACTTAGGTTGTTTCCCAGATCTGGCTATTACAAATTGTGCTGCTGTAAACATGGGTGCACATATATCACTGTGGTATGATGTCTTCAGTTCTTCTGGGAATATGCCTAGAAGTGGAATAGCTGGATCAAATGAGACTTCCAAGCCCAGCTTTTTGAGGAATCTCCAGTCTGACCTCCACAGTGGTTGCACCAGTCTACACTCCCACCAACAGCACAGAAGAGTTCCTTTCTGCCCACAGCTTCTCCAGCATTTGTTTTTGGTAGTTTTTTTTTTAGCAAAACAATCTTTCAAATCAGTGGAAAACTACAGGCCAATCTTCCTAATGAACATAGATGTAAATATTCTCTTTTTTTTAATTACATACTGTCATCTTGGAAATAGTTGTTCAAGTTACAAAATTAAAGCATACAAAGTAGACATTCAACTGTTGAGCAGACTATTAACAGTTCTGCTCAACAATCTAACAAAAATAGTAGTATGGTCATCTATCTTCCACACTTAAACATGCATGCAGTTATATCCTTTAGAGCACTTTCTTTTGCTCTCTCTTTTACAGTGAGCTACTTGATTTTTTTTCTGTCTTTTAACTTTATTTTAAAGAGAATAAAACAAAAGAGGGCAGAACAGAGCAGATCAGAACAAGACAACATAGGCAACACAGTACTTTACATTAAGACAATCAGATATTAACAGTAGCTATCACAATATCACTTACTCTGCTATAGTTGAGCATAGTTTCAAATACAATAATATCAAACATAACAAAATAGTACAAAACCATTCAAAGAGTGAAAGAATTACAGTGCATTCTGAACCGAATAACAGAGAATGATCAATGGGTACTATAATATCTCATTTTCTTTTCTTTTTAAGCATTTTTTTTTAATTTGAAAGAGAATAAAACAAAAGGGGGCAGTACAGAGAAGATCAGAACAGGACAACATAGGCAACACAGTACTTTACATTAAGTCAACTGGACATCAACAGTAGTTAACACCATATCTCTTATTCTGCTATAGTTGAGCATAGTTTCAAATACAATAATATCAAACATATCACAATAGTATAAAGCCATGCATAGAGTGAAAGAATTACAGGGCTTTCTGAACCAAATAACAGAAAATGATCAATGGGTACTATAATATCTCATTTTTGATAAAAAAGAAAAAAATTTGTTTGAACTATCACACATATTCAAATTCCAATAAGACACAATGTGATAGATAGAACCAACAGTAGTAGAACAAAAAAAGCATGGTAGGACTTCTAAGAAGGATAATATTAAATCAGCAATAGCTGTCATAATGTTT
>PVJX010048085.1:0-11629 GCA_004027295.1 Dolichotis patagonum
TGGTCTCTGGGAGACTTCCTGGGGGTGAAGGGCAGGGCTACGGGCCCAAACAGACCTGGCCCGAATGCCGGTCTCCGGGCAGTTCCCTGCGGATGAAGGGGGGGCCTACCAGTCCCAAACAGTGGCGCCGAGATGCAGGTCTGCGCAGACTTTCAATCCAAACAGCCCGGGCCACTCTGCGGGTCCCAGAGGTTCGGGTCTCAAAGAGCCAGAGCTCACCTCTCAAGCATGGTCACAAATGACAACACATCTTGTTCCAAGGACAGAGGGAAACCAGCACAGTATAAATGGGGTGCTATTCAGTGACCAGGACATACCCAGAGATTTTCCTGAGCGCACCCCTGGGAGCCCTCCAATGGAAAGCTGCCATGTGTTTGAGACCCACATACAAATGATTGGGCTCGGTCACATGCACAGCAAGTGCATTCCTGAGCACAGCTGCACCTTGAACTCATATCTGAGAAAAGTGTTTCCTTATAGATGAAATTTCCTGCCAATGAAAAACTACCAGCGAGTGAAGTCCCTGTGTGCAGAAGGCAGTTCACATCCCTGAGATTCATTCTGCAGGCAACAAGTGGCCACATATGCAGAAATGCTGAAACCCATGGTCATCACAGCTCCTCCATAGTGTATTCAGGTATTTGAGAAGTTAGTAAAAGCAGTATTCCATACAAGAAAAGACACAAAGGCAGCAGCATACTTTCAACATATCTTCTATGGCTGCCTGATGGGGTGAAGGAAGTGTGTCAGAGATCTGACTTTGTGGGTTCTACACTCCAGGCCTCACCATCATCATAGTTAATATAACCATTAACCTAGTGGCCACTGGCTCTAGGGCATCCTCAAACTCTGGGTGATTCTGATCTTCTGGAAATAAAATCAGATGTGGATGGTCTGTTTATACCACTTCTGCCTCCCACCCTGCAAGCCCACAATTGTCAATATTTAAAGAAAAATATGACAATCTGAGACAATGCTGCAGGAAACCTATGAGAATTTCTGTGACACACCATGGGGCATGTTTTCCTGAGCCTCTGGACAGACACATGGATTCTGCAGTGACAGGTGAACAACTCTCCATGCTGGGACACAGCTTAGCACACATCTTCCCACAGATGTCCCAGGAACTGGCCTCATACTATCTAATCATCTTAGAAACACCAGACTCATCAAGAGCTCCGGAGCTCAGCTGACTGAAGACATCTCAGGGTAAGACTCATGTGAAGTAACAAACATTTTAGGGAAAAAATCTCTGGTGTTCCCTAGGGCACATGTTCCTTAGACAGTGGAAGAGGCTGAGGGTTCCAGATTAGAGGTGGTCACTGTGGAGACTGTTACCTGAGTCTTTGAGCATGGAGGAGCCCACAGAGTGTCAAGGAGGTTAGAGCCTGGAGGCCGCTAAGAGAAGACAGTGCTGGCATCCAGCGAGGGGAGACTGCCAAGGCTCAGACACACCTCCATGGTATCAACAGGTACAGTCATGAGTGTTTACGTCCTGGCAGGGAACTGACAGCTTTCATGGGAGAGGGGACTAGAAGAGACAGACATGCTGGCTGGGAGTGGAGGAACCATAACATCATCACCAGTGAGGCCATCAAGGGCAGCGATATTTGCACAGTAACTAAAGGCCAAAGCACAGCACTCAGAAGCAGCAATTGGCAACAACACTGCAAGAGGCAGCAGCTGTCCCAGCTTGAAAAAGCAAAACTGAACAAATGAACAGATGCCTGCCCTGTGTGGGTTACAGTGATGGCTGTGAGTTGTTACAGTCTCTTAAACTTGTCCCCTCTGGATGTCCTGTGTCTGTCACCTGAGTTTGCACTGGATACACAGAAATGGGGGCAACATATATGTGGTTCTATTAGTAATGCAGGACTCACCAAGAGCCTGTGGACAAGGGGCCTCAGCTTCATCCACCTGGGCAGCAGTGGCACAGGGAGGCTGTTGTGTGTCACCAGCCTCGCACCACCAGGGGAAGTCTTGTGCTTTTCACCCTGGAGGCTGAAGGATGTCTTCCTTCTCATCACGGTGCTGGTTGTGTGCACTCACACTGCTGGATGAAGAACAGGGTTAAACCCAGTAAGATGAGACGTGAGATTTCAAGGGTTCTGGGAGAGATGCAAGGGAGTGGTCACAGAGACAGAGCACACAGAATTCAAAGATGAATTCATTCTCCTAGGAAGGGAGAGTGCAGCTGCCTAGATGGCAGGGCCAGGAGGAGATGCATGGTGCACAGACTGGATGACAAGCTGATGAGAACGGAGCTTCCTCCCCCATCCTGACACAACCACAACCCCAAGCACACCCAGAGACCACAGCAGGGCCCAGCCTTCTCTGAGAATTCGATGACTTTTCTATGTGGTCTCAGTCACTGGCTGAGAAAGGAGTGAGAATGTCTTTGTGAAGCCCAAGTCTCTTTCCATAGACACAGAAACTGAGATTTTTTGATCTCAGGTTTTATACAGGAAATTCCTGCCAATGAACCAAGGGCAACAGTGCAGAGCCAGACCCAGATCTCAGCCTGGAATTTTACATACAACAGAGGAGAGTGGACTGTTTGAGTTCAAAATACTGGTGAGGTTGATTAGGTCCACTCGGGTGGAGACGAGTTCCCAGGGACATGACTCACACTGGTAGAAAGGCGCTCCTCCTGGCCTCAGGGAATGGACTCAGAGCACCAGCTTCGGTTTGTCACGCTGCCCGTGCAAGCTGGGCCCAGTTGACCTCCTGCTCTGTTCTCCTAGGGACCTAAACCATGTTGTCTCCGTATGAGTCCCAGCCCTGATTATCCAGTTACCTGGCAGCCAGTGCTGGCTCTTCTGTTCCCTTCTCCTCTTCTGGAATCTCTGCAATCAAATTCACAAATGTGCAGTCAGGCACTGAGCAGCTCTCTGTCCCCATCACAGACCCTGGGGACACTCTGGCACAGAAATAGAAAAAGAAGCCATCAGGTCGGTGTTTGGGTAACTTTTGTTCTTAGTGAAGAGCAGTCTTTATTCAAACCAGCTGTCTCCCACCACATCTCCCTTCTCAGCTTTAAAACTAGAATCAGGGGCCAGGGATTTAGCTCAGTGGCTTAAGCACCTACCTGGCAAGCACAAGGTCATGAGTTCGATCTCCGGTACCAAAATAAAAAATTTAAAAAAAAAAAAACTAGAAGAAGGATGCAGCCTCCTCAGGACACAGCCAGGTTCCCTCAGGGACAAAGGACACTGGGATACTGTGAGGTCCTAGTTGTGCATTCATCCCTTGAGTTCCCCCAGGGTCATTCCTAAATTTGCCACACCTCTAGGAGTGCCGGGGCACCGAAACAGTTGTCAAACAGGCTGCTGGGTGAGTAGTGCCCCATTAGCTGGGGGCTTTAATCACGGCCTGGGGCCTCCTCACCTGGGTCCAGACTGTGGATGAGCTGCTCACCCAGCCTGCAGCCCTCACACAGATGCTGTCTGAAGCCATGCCTTTTGGTGTTTTCAGGGTAACCTCTGCTCAGAAGGACCTCCAGATTTTTCTTTATTAAAAGTGACACTTCTCTCCCTCGTCTCAGGTTCTGCCTTAATTCAGAGAGCTCCTGTTCCTGCTTCTTAATGAGGAGCATGGATTGCCTAGGAGGGAGGAAAGCAGAATTGTAAGGGACTGGTCACAGAGAGGTGCGGGGCAATCACAGGGCACTCAGAGGTTTTCTGAGAAGATCCTGGGGTCCCCCAAGCAGAACTTGGTCACATGCAAAGCCAGAGCTCTGCAGCCTCAGGAAGACACTGTTCCTCTGAATGAAGGCAGGATGTGCCCTCACCATGCAGGAGGTGACAGGGAGGATGAGGGATGAGGCAGGACTGGAAACACACCAAAGCCTGCCACCTCAATAATCCACACAGACATGCTCACTTTCTTGCTTAGTTTTGACTGATGTGATACTGACCTCAATACATTTCTAAAAGGAGGGGCTTCAGAGCACTATGGTCCATCTACTACCACCTCTTTCTTCCTTCAACCTTTTAGGAGTAACTGGAGCCTGTGCCTATGATGTGCCTGCCCTCCCTGACCATGCCAGCTCTTGGTTCTCACAGCCCAGCTGCCCCCTGCAAGGACTCACATGCCTCCCGCCACCTACACTGCATGCACCTCCTTACCTCAGCTGCTGGGTCAGAGACAACTTGGCAGACATGTCCCGCTCCTTAGTGTGCAGCCTCTCCTGGAGCAGAGTGATGATGTAGAGAAAAGACACATGCACCTGCCTCAGTGGGCAGCTGGACATGCACTGTGGGCATGGCCTGTGGAGAAGCCCACACCCATGGCAAGGACAAGGATAGCTCTGCATCATATTTTGATTTCCTAGTCTCTTACACATGAAATATCTGATCTCATTTTAAAGTTAATAAGAGAGAAGCTGGCAGGCAAGGAAAAATGACTCAGCCAGTAGGATGCACAGTCAGAATTCACATCCCAGTTGTCTCCACAGCCTCCCAACTCAGACCCTTAGCTGAGCAGGAAGCAGCACCAGCTTTGTTCTTGGATGCGAGCTCAAAGGTCCTGTGGGCTGGGACTCCTGGGAGAAATAATCTTCTCAAGATGAAAACTCTCACCTGGCCATGTAAGTTAAAGCAGCATGAGGAGCTGACAGTAAACACCCGACACTGTAACACAGTGGTTCGGGTAGACTAACCCCAGCACGAGTGTGAGCCTGTGCCAGGCCCTACTGCAAGAGTGTCACTGCAGGGAACTCATGAGCTCACTGCAACCCTGTGCAGAAGACCACAGCACAGAAGGCATCTGAGAGCCCCGAGGACCAGACTCCTGGACTACAGTCTGGGAAGGCACAGCACCCATACTCCACACAGTTCCTCCACAGGGCCTGGGGGTGGCTTTCTTCCTTGTCACCATCAACATCTTTCAATCTACAATTAACTCTGATTGCAAAGATGACATTCGTGAAATACACAGTTGGTCTCCTCCCAAACCTAATTTGGTGAGTTTTTTCACATAGTTCCCTTCTGATTTTCTGAGATGCTTTCAATTGAAAACAGAACAAAACAAAACACCCTACCAATGAATTTTTGCAGAGATTGCTGTAGCTCAATATGGGAACTTCAGGGTCAGAGGGGGGACATTCCCTCTGGTGACAGTGCTGGAGCACAGTTCCCAGATTTCCCAGTTACCTCACCTCTGCACAGGTCAGCAGTCTATTGCTCTGGGCTGACCGCAGGACGGGGTACCCTCCTTGTGACCTTGGTGTGGCCAAAAGCTGGGCACTCTCCTTTTCACACCTTCTCTCACTGCAGCCTTATAGCTCAGAGCTCAGACCCTCAAGGTCCACCTGGACCTGCTGCCCAGCCCCCTTCTCAAGAGCCAGTGGCTCCTGGGGAGTCAGATGCTTGCTACAGTCTGTTACCCCAGACACACCTTCCACTGAATGAGTGAGAGTGGCTCTCCTGGACTCCTAAGAAGAGCCCATGCCCCACCAGGCAGGTTGTCTTCCCTGTCATTCTACTTGCTGGTCTCCATGGTGACAATGATAGCTGCCACAAGTTCAGTTAGGAGCAGAATCTTCATGAGCTCCTCTGAAACCTGTCGGAAGCACTGTCCCCCATTTTCCCTGGGATAAACAGCAGGGTGCTCTGCCCACTGGGACTCCACAGAAACTTCAGTGCAAGGTAAAACCATTGGTCCCAGCTGTTCTGAAAAAAAAAAAAAAAAAACAGATCATTCCATGCCCTCAACAGGGATTGGTAACTGAGATTTTTACACTGGTCCCATTGTACTCCTTAATATAAATCCAGAGAAACAGGTATGTGCGTTAATCTCAGTACTTAACTCGTTAGGGACAAAATACCACACTTCTGTTTCTAGGAATGTGGGAAGATCAATTGATTTTGGTAAAGTAAAGAGAAGAATCACATTTGGTGACCATTTCATTTGTACAGGGAAAACAAAATCATTTATCATTTTGTTCACTGTGAAGCTACAGAACTCACCATGTTTTGGCACCTTGTCCAGCAGCCGAGAGCTGCTATGGGTCTCACTGAACTTGAGCTGCAGTGCGCAACCAGCACTTCACGCTCTCCCACCCCAGAGCTCATTTCCTCTGTGAATGGTACCACATTCATCTCAGCCCCAAGATCGGGGCTGCACGGTACCACCATGGGGACTGCACTGAGTGTGGGCTGACATCCAAAGATGGTGGAGAAAGTCAAACACATGGGCTGGGGATTTAGCTCAGTGGCACGAGCGCCTGCCTTACAAGCGCGCGGTCGTGAGTTCGATCCCCAGTACCAAAGAGGGGAAAAAAAATCCAAGGGAAATAAACTGAGCGTGGTGGTGCAGCCCTGTGATCCCTGAACTCAGGAGTGTGAGGCAGGAACATCGCTGACACTTCGAGGCCAGCCTGTGCTACATCGTATATTCACACAAAACCTCAAATACATAGTTCAATCCCCAGTACCAACTTAAAAAAAAAAAAAAAAAAAAAAAAAAAAAAAAAAAAAAAAAAAAAAAATATATATATATATATATATATATATATATATATATATACAAACAAAAGAGTTCCCAGAGGTTTTGATGAAAACCAAATAGTAAAGCTTAAAAAATGTAAACCTGTAAAACTATCAAGACTTTATGCTGTGGCCCTGAAGCAAGGCCAGCAGATTGTTTGTAGCTGCTGGTTTCAAACAGGAGCCTAAAGAGAATTTTTTCTGTGGTCTGTTGGCCATTTCAGAACTTTGGAAATGCAATGATCAACTCATCAGAGAGAAATAGCAGGTAAGTATGGCGGACTTCAGGGGGCCTGCAGGGGAGAGACCCTGGCGCCTCGGGACCTGCACAGTGCGGTTGACTCGGGGTTCCAGGAGAACAAGGAGCTCCTCCCCTCTCCGGGGGTTGGCTGAAAGTGTGGCAGACTATCGGCGGCCTAAAGGAGAGAGACCCTGGCGTGCCGGGACCTGCACAATGTGGTTAACTCGGGGTGCAGGGAGAACAAGGGAGTACTCCTCCCCTCTCTGGGGGGCAGCTGTGATCCTGCCTGCATGTGGGCTGAGAATCAGACATCTCATGTCATCCTGTCCCCCATCCCGTGTCCCCCCTCCCTCCCCCTGCTTAGCAAGTGGGAGCCAGTGAACTACACATCTTGTGAAAAGATTGGCTATGTTATTTAGTATGAGCTCCCCATATGCAAAGATAAGGACAACCATTTGGAAGAAAACAAGAGACAGTATGACAGATAGTGAGGATCTCTGGTTGTCAAGCTTTGAAATTTAGGCTTTCTTATGTCCCGTTCTGTTTCTCTTTTGTTGTGTTTAATTTTACTCCCTTTTAAAATAAAAAAAATCACTGTTTAAAAAGACTTTATGCTGAATATTCACCCCTTGTTTTTGCTTGTCTTTTTGCATTTTGGAGGCCAGGTCTCATTACATAGTTAAGGCTGTCCATGAAATGATATGCAACCCAGGCTGGTCTCACTCTCAGATATCCTACTGTCTCAGATACCCCAGTGCTGGGATTATAGGTGTGCACCTGTATTCCCAACCTAATCCAGCCTTCTAAACCCACAAAACTGTCCCGACCCGCAGGTAAGTCAACTAAGACCCTAGAGGGGAGTGGGGATGAGATAGGACAAGAGACAAAAGAAATGGAGACAAGACAGGATTCTGATCAAGTCTCGTTTATCTGGGAATAGCTCAGAGTATTTAAAGGGAGTGGGGAAATGAGGAAGTCAGGTCATGTGACGTAGTCGGGTAGCTAAGCAACCATGGGAGGTACTAACCCTTTGGCGGGAATATCTAGGCAACAGTTGGGCGGGCTCAACTTTCTGGCAGGAGTAACTATGGGCAATGGTGGGAGGAAGTGGGGAAACAAAAACCTGTCTGGGGAAACAGAAACTTATCTTTACGAAAGCAGGAGTTTGACTAATACTTGTAGGATGGCGATTATTGCAAAATGGATCCTTATGAAAATGGAGGACAGTTACAGGTCCTCAACAGATCCCCCTTTCTTTTAATTTAAAGGCAGCATGGTTAAGGGCTGATTATCCTTGAGGAGACTGTGCCTGTCTTGGGTCAGGAAGCTTTTACATGAGGCCTGTCTTACCTTACCCGTCATTGGAAGACCAGGCAGCAAAAGGCCCAGTTCCTGTCTTATATGGTGGCCGGCGCTACATGTAAGCCCCAGTTGCCCATCTCTGGCTATCCAGTCTAGCGCACCAAGGTGAGAAAGTTAGGGCATCCCGTTCTGGGTATCATATGTAACTTTCTCTGTCAGCCATCTCAAGCCTGTGGTAATGGACCTGTATGGGTTGCATCTTTATGGCATCAATTTGCTGCTTAACAAAGGCCATCAATCTATTAGAGACAGGGTCCTACTGATAGAAGGATTAAGAGCCCTAGCAGGAGCCCAAGCAAAGGGAGGAGATAGGGCAATAGTCCATTTCAGGCACTCCAAAGGGGATTTTTAAATAATTCTTTTTTTCTTTTAACCAAATCTTTTTGTAGCCTCTTTATTTTGTCCCAGATGATGCCCGATTTATTTGTATAGAAACAGCAATGTTCCATACAAACTTGCCATTAGTTGATCTTTGGTTACTGGGGGCCCAAAACCTCCTTTTCCAGTTAGTGGCAACATCATCAGAATCCCAAGGAATAGGACCCAGTTTCTTGGTTCCATTGCCTGAAAAAGAAAAAGGAAAATTCTCTCAGGGGTCCTTTTCATCCCTGGAGTCATTTGAGATGGCATCCTCTATATTTTGGGCTTGATCTATTTGCTTAACCAATCTCTCTGGTAGCCATCTTGCAGATTTCATTTTTTTTTTTTTGAATAAATGCATACTGATCCACGGCCCCAGATAAGCACAGGGTCTGGGCCATCCCAAGAGTTAGTTAAAGGGTCTTGCCATAGCACAGAGGCAAACTGTTTTTGTGTCTCTGTGTGCCAGAACCAGTCGGCGGCTGATTCTCCACTGGCATCCAAACTTTAAAAATTGAGAATAAATAAGGAGTGAGATACAATATTTCTAGGTGACCCTTTGGTGGGGTACCATTCTCCCTTCTTTATTTTTTCAATTGTGAGTTTTAGGAAGAGATGTGCTCTCTCAACTATACCTTGACCTTGAGGGTTATAAGGAATGCCTGTTATGTGATGAATGCTGAGGTGTTGACAGAAACGAGCAAAGGCAGAGCTAGTATAGCCTGGACCATTACCAGTTTTTAGTTGTTGTGGGCATCCTAAGACGGACAAAGAAGTGAGCATGTGGCTAATTACATGTTTGGTGGCTTCACCAGTTTGGAGGGAGGCAAGGTTGAAGCCACTGAAGGTATCCACAATCACATGAGCATATTTTAGATTACCAAACTCAGGAATATGGGTGACATCCATCTGCCATAATGTATTGGGAATCAATCCTCTAGGATTAACTCCAAGATGGGGAGTTGGGAGGTGTGTGGCACAGGAGGGACAATTTTTGACTATTTGGCCTGTTCTCTGGTAATTTTATATGCAAGCCAAAGGGTTTGGGCATTGAAGTGATGAAGCTGGTGGCTATTTTGTGCCATGGTGATCCATTTATCAGAGCCATTGGAACTAATATTGGTCAATGTATATAGAGGGGACTGTGTCCAAGTGGCCATGTCAGCTTTTTGGTTACCTTTATCTAAGGGTCCTGGTAGTCTAGAGTGAGCACACAGGTGCCCTATAAAAAATGGGTGAGTTATTTGATTAATGAACATTTGTATTTGTCTAAATAGCTCTCCAGTAGTGGACGCATGTTTAATTTGTCCAGTTGTTTTTAGCAGAGGAACAGAGTGTGCAATATAGCCACTATCAGTATAAACATTAAGAGATTGGTCAGGGAAGGTGGAAAGGACCGCAGTAACAGCAAGTAATTCTGCCAATTGGGCAGACTTGCTGTTTTTTTGAAAGGTGACTGTTTTGTCTTGAAAAACATAAGCTGCAGTGCCATTTGAGGACCCATCAGTAAAAACCAGCAAAGCATGGTCTAGTGGTTTAAATTTGGTGATATTTGGGAAAATGAATACGTGTCTATTATTCCTGTAAAAGATGCCAGGGCTATGGGCCAAAAGTCAGTAGTTTGCAATAGCCAATTGATTTGTTCTTTTGTGTAAGGTTGTATTCTAAGGTTGTATTTTGTGTAAGGTTGTATCTGGTTCCTTTCCAAAGTAGCATCGTCCCTGTTTTTTACCTAGAATTATGAGATCAGAAACGGCCTGAAAAATATGTCACAATGGGATTGAAGACAAGACAGTGGACTGGTAGGTAGCAGGAGAGAGACCCTCTCTGAGAGAGACAGCTCAAATGCCAGAATAAAACACCCTGGAGAGACCCAAACAGAGAGAGATGGACTCTCACAACCCAGGAAAAAACTAAAGTGCAAAAAACCGCTCAAATATGAGGTTCTGGGGCTACTATTAGTGAAGATAAGATCAGCGAGCATGGCGCCCTCCTTGAGCCACCTGAATTCCTGCCGCACCTGAACAAGCGATCCGCACCAAAGCGACTGGCTTGAGCCGCCGGAGCGCAGAGGTGAACAGCCCTGCATGCAGCTTGCCCGGACCGGCCCTGCATGCGACCCACCCAGAGGCACCATGAATTCCCATTGCAGCCACGCTGAAGTCGGAGGTCGGGGAGCCCAGCAGTTCTCGGGGACTGGCATCAACACTCGGTGAGTGATGGGAATAAGACCCTCCCACAGGAAAGGGGAAACCAACTGGATGACATGTTGGATTTGGGCAGAACAGCCCTAACTCCATAAGGAAGTGGCTTCATCTGGTTGCTCCCCTCGCCGAGCGGATTGGTGGAATCTGCTTGGACTAGGTCACGCCCCTGGCAGGGACCCAGTGAGTTACTACAATATTACTTCCCTGAGATCAATGCACACTGATGCAGTGAAAGCCTGAAAAGGTTGACGGGCCCGGAAGGGAGGAGCTAGCACACACTGCCCGTGGGTGAACTCTAATCTCTAATAACCTATTGAAGAGGGCTAAAGCTCCTAGCCTGCGCCCTCTAGAGCAGCCTTAACCAACAAGAAAAGGCTCTGGGAATTACACTGTACACTTGTATGGAAGGAACCAAAAACATGACGAAAGGGAGAAATAAGAAATAACTCCCAGCCCCCAACCCTGAGAACATTGATCCAAGACAGGTAAATACAAAACAGATTGAGGGCAGCAAAATTGCAACATCACACACAGCATTAGTAGACATAAAGAGATATCTTCAGGACCTCATAAGCGGGAACAAAACTGAAATATTAATTCAAATTAAACAAGAGATAAGTAGATTAATAAAAGAAGGCTGGGCACCTCTCAAGAAGACACAGACAGAAGAATGGAGCAGCACAAACGGAGAGAAAAATTTAATGAAGACTTCAGAAAAAACCTAGAATTCATGAAGCAGATTCAAAGAGATTGTCAGGAAACTAAAGACTCTATAGAAAGCTGGCAAAACTGCTTGAAAGAAACCAAAGATAGACTATCAAAAATTGAACACAGGCTTGCAATGTGGGGTCATGAAAGGGAAGATCTCTTAAAAATAACAAGGGAGCAGGCAGTAAAGATACAAAGACTGGAAGATGACAAGAGGATCTATAACTTAAGAATAAAGCATGTGAATGAAGAAGCAGGAATCA
>PVJX010048086.1:0-11608 GCA_004027295.1 Dolichotis patagonum
GAGCTATCTGTTGACCTGGTTGGGAGGCGAGGCTGCTCCGGTTAGGTCTCTGTTGCTCCACGAGGTAGATCCATGTGGTTTTCCTCTCTGACCCTCCTGTTGTCATCTGCAGCATGGGGCAGTTAGTCCCACTTGGGAGGTCTCAAGAGTGACCTGCAGACACACAGTAGAAGCAACCACCCTTAGGGTCACTTCCCAGGGGCTGGGCTTCTCTGTGAGCTTTGGCGGCAGCTTCCAGAGGAAGCAGACCCAGACTCAGCCCTGCTAGGCCCAGGGCTCCCCTGCCCGGCATCCTGGAGCCAGGCCTCTGAGGAAGGGCGTCCTGCAGCAGGAAGTGGCTGGGCCCTCACAGTCTGAAACCCCTCCGGCTTCTCCAGACAAGGGGAGTTTGTTCTGAGGGGACGCTGGGGAGGAAGCAGTTCTCGATGCTAAGCGGCTGGCTGCCTTTCCACCCATCTCTAGAGGAGGCAAAGGCCTAGCTGCTTGGGGTTGGGGCCTACAGCAGGCCTGGACCAGACGTCCCTCACCACAGGCCCCCTCCCTGTCCCCGCTGGCTGGTGTCCACCCTTTGCGGGAGGAGGAAGGGGTGTGGCTTCCAGCTCCCCACTTTCTGGGAGGCCCCTTCCACCAAACCAAGACTAGGGAAATCAATTAGAGGAGTTCAAAAATTACCACCCCGAAGCACTCTGAAACCATCTGAGGAGTTAATCAAATGAGTTCATGACATCGACACCACCAAGGGGGGGAATATTTAATTTCCTCTCAAATGAAGGCTTTTCTGTTTTTCTTTTAATAAAAAGGATTTTATATTAATTCACATAATTGCCTCCTGTTAACCTACTTGCCAGAATCTAAAAGAAAGGAAAAATGGTTAAGTTTGGATTATGTTTGCTACATTAAGAATTAAATTATAGGCAACAAAAAAGATTATTGGGTTTTCAAAAATAATTTTTGGAGAAAAAAAATCTACAATTTTTATTTTCTAGCAGGGATCATTTTGGTAGATTTCAAATGCATAAAAGCAAGTACTGACATGTAGCAAATTAAAATATAGATGTATTTATATGTGTCCACAGCTGCCAACCCCCACAACATGCACTCAGACCCCACAGGTCTTGCTCTAATTGTCATTGCCCAACCACAGTAAGGTTTTCACTCTTCCCCTCTTGCAAAGCACATTCCAGGCCCAACTTGGGTGGAGTTATGGAAGAAATGTGTGCATTCATTCATTCATTCATTCACCATGGTCCTGGGGATTGAACCCAGGGCCTTTGCACAGAGCTGCATGCCAGTTCTTTTCATTTTTATTTTAAGACAAGGCCTTGATAGATTGATTGCCCAGGCTGGCCTTGAATTTGTTGTTCTGCCTCAGCCTCCTAAGTAGCTAAAATTACAGGTGGCACCACCATGCCTGACTATGTGCGTGTACTTAAGCCCAAATTAAGCTCCCCCAGGATTCCGGTGCACTGGAATATGAACACATACAAATACAAAATAACTTCCAAGGGAGAGCAGATTAGAGTCTAAACTTTTCTACTGCATGCAAGATTTCTAGACATCAGAGAGCTCTCTGGCCCAGCCCACCACCCTGGCCCAACTCTCTCCCAGATGCCGGGATGCAGAAATAAAACTCCCGTGAGGCTGAATCAAGGAGAAAATGGTGCTGCTTTCCATTCCCTGATGCACTGACGCACTGACTTAGGCTAAACTAAGGGGAAGCTGGGGTCACTGGGGAAACCAAAAATAGCCTAGGGTTGGGGCACCCTCAAATCGGAAGGGGGAATAATTTCCCTTCCAGCCAGATTCTCCTTGAAGCCTGAGCACCCCACACTTGTACCAGCCTCTTCTGAAGCTCTGTATCTGTTAGGCTTTCTTTTTCTTAAGAAATTGTATAAGGCCAGGTGTGGTAGTGCACACGTGTACTCCCAGCACTCCGGAGACTGAGGCAGGAGGATTGCTGTGAGTTTGAAGCCAGCCTGGGCTACAAAGTGAGTTCAAGGCCAGGCTGAACTACATGGTGAAACCCTGTCTCAAAAATAACAACAAAAAGAAAGAAGTTGTATAAGTTGGGGACCCCATCTGGCCAGGATTCCTCTGGTTCCCCAGGAAACATGCGGGCCTGCTACGACCTCCAGGACACAGACCTGTCCTCATGGATCCCTGAGCAGAAGGCAGGCAGTGCCTGGAGAGAGTGGGGGCCACCTGGGGCCTCAGTTTACAGGAGAGAGTGGGGCCTCACCCTGGCCTCAGTTTACAAGTGGAGGGTGAACATCTCTCCGAAGAACAATTCTAAAATAGCATTTCCACGGGATTTTAATTCTTTTCCCTCCGTGTGTTCGAGTAACATGTATTTATCACAGACAGCTTAGAAAAGATAGTTACTTAAATAAAAGAAAACAAAAATCACACATAATTTCATTACCTCCAGACAAGAACATACCCAGTGTTAATATTTTGGTGACAGCTTGGTATGATGACACATGTGAAATGCTGCTTTAAAAAAAATCAAAATAATTTTGGTGACAATTAGTTTTGTGTAAAAATGGGATCATACTGCAAAAACTGCCTTATAGACTTCTAGCCTCTTCCCTTCAGTCCCACATGTCTTTTTCTTAGCTTTTTTTTTTTTCTTTATGTCTTTTTTTGAGACAGGGTCTCACTATGCAGTTCGGTAGCTCAGGTCGACCTTAACTCGCAGTGATCCTCCTTCCCCAGCCTCTGGAGTGCTGGGATTGCAGGTGTGTACCACACCTCCAGCATTTTCTTTGCTTTCTTAAAACCACTTTTTTTCTTTGCTTTCTTATACTGTACCTGTTATGCATAAGAAATGGCTTTGCTGGGGATTTAGCTCAGCAGCAATAAGCGCCTGCCTCAATCCCTAGTACAAGAAAAAAAGAACAAGAAAAAGAAATGGCTTTGTCCAACACTGAGTTTAACCATGACGGCCAGCATAGCTGTGGGGCACTGCCAGGTGACACTGGGAATCCCTCCTTCTCAGAAGCTTGGAGCCATCTGTCACCTGGAATCTCCTTACCTGGGGTTTCAGGCCCCAACCTTCCCTTTCCCCTACCAAAGGGTCTTCTCATGCCCCTTCTAGAATGTCCTAGGGAACTCAGAACTTTCTTCCTTTACTGTGCAGAGCTTTTTTTCGTTTGTACCAGGAAGTGAACTCAGGACCTTGGGCTTACCGGGCAGGTGCTTATGCTGCTGAGCTATATCCCCAGCCCCAGCATTTTGGTTCTGTTTGATCCATTCTACCACTTCGCAGGCCATGCTGCAGGACTTCTTTTTGCTGTCAAAAAGATCTTCAAATGGTGTGCTTTCGAAGCACAAGGCCTGTACTATGGATCTTAAAAATGACAGACTTAACTTGTACACTGTCATTTGTCAGGATGGCTCCCCAGCCAGTCTCTGCAGGCCCCTTGGAAGAGATTTAATTTTTCCACTGAAATGAATTATCCATCTCGTCCGCTATGGTCCTCTGATTCAGCACCTCAGAAGGTGGAAGTGTTCACGTGGTCACTGTGACCATGGCTGGCTTTGGGAAACAGCCAGCAGTCGCATGGTGCCAGGGCAGTGACGGAGTGGATGAGGTCATACTGTAATGTGTCCCAGGAGGCTGCCTTTCCACTGGATAGCACTTGGCAGCAGCATTCACTGTATTGTTGATCATGTAAAGACACTCACGAAAGAGGACTTCCAGAACTGATTCAGAAAGTGGCAAGAAAAATGGGATAGATGAGTGTGATCAAACTGAGGGAGAGTATTTTGAAGGATATTAACGGCTGGTTTTTTTTTTATTACTGTAATCAATTTGTAATTTAAATGTTCACCGTATATTTTGAACTCCCCTTGTAAAGGGCACTGTCTGCCAACACTGGAGTGACTTGAGCAAGGAAAGGGACAAGTCCGGGACAGCTGCTACCGCTGCCCACATTGAAATACTAATGCATTTCTTACAGAAATCTGATTTTCTGCCTTCTCACAAACGTATCAGCAAATCTAGCCTGCGTTCCTACACGGAGTCAGGTGGCAGCTCCATCAGGGAGGCGTCTGCCCTTTACCACGTTACTGTCTCCGCCTCCCCTAATGTCTCCTGCTTCGGGCTGACAGCCAGGCTATTGTTGGTTTCCCGGGCTGTGTCATCTGCCAGTGCCCGTGAAGCATCCTGGCTTGGCCATCCTTTGACGAGGACGTTCACAGAGGCCAAGTAGCCTTCAGAGTTGGCATTTGATTTCCTGGGACCAAATCTTTAAATATGCAGCTGTAACTGGAACCCGGAGCCGCTCTTGACAGCTTGCCCGGCCCTCATTATGACATTTAGTCTGTGATTGATATTGCGTGTGTCGTGGAGACTTTGGCAGCTCATCTCGGGGTGGGATCTATGGAAACCAAACAGAACAGATTTGTCTTCCCTGCCACTTTGGCTGTGATCTGGGAAACAGACTCTTGGCCTCTCTGCCAATGAGGTATCTGGGAGCCGTGCAGCGAGGGATGCACACAGCCGCCCTCAGGATTTGGAAAGATTACAGGTCTGCGGTTTCTGGACGGCTCCTCGCTTTGTTCTCTTCCCCATCCAGCGGCGCTGGGGGCTAATGGATCCCAGAGCCCCTCTGTGTGCCAAGCTGCTCAGGGTGGACCGAGCCACTTCCGCTTCTGTCTGGAAATGCAGCTGGGCTTTCAGCACAGAGGTGGGGGCCGGGTGGGTTCTCTGCAGCCCCATGAGGGAGGCTCGGCCCCACCAGGGGGAGGTCAGCCTGGGGAGCGAAGAGGGGCAGATGCCCAGAAGGCAGCGGCTTCAGCATCGCCCCCAAATCACCTTTTCTGAAGCCTCCGCTAGAGGCAGGCAGGTCCAAGAGGGTGTAAACCACACACCGTTTTTCACTTCGAAAAAAGAGTGGGTGTCAGGCACCAGCTGAAATTCAGCTGTGTCAGATGTAGGGTCCCTAGGGGTGGGGTGCAGGGAAAGCTGTCACTGTGTGCTGAGGAGACCGGGGGTCTGTACTGGTTCCTGCAGTGGCAGCTTTGGCTATCCCTTGGGATGACTCCCCTTCCTGCCGGCCCCTGAAGTCAAGGTTGGTCCTTGGCCACTGCTGGGAGGAGGACATCAGGCCGGCATGCCCCCTGCAGGTCAGCCGTGATTCACCGCCAGGCTTCTCAGGCCTTTATCACCTGTCTCCCTGCCAATTCATTCATTCATTCATTTCTGCTCAGTCCATCCATTCACGAAGCCATTTTCTCATTCAACCCTTTCCAGCCAAATGTGGTGGTACATAAGTGCAACCCCAGCACTTGGGAGGCTGAGGCAGGGGGACTGATGTGAATTTGAGGCCAACCTGGGCTACACAGTGAGTTTAGGGTCAGTCTGACACAGCGAGACTCTGTCTCAAACAGCAAACACACACACACACACAGCCAAGCAAACGTTTCCCTATCCTGCCCTGTGTTCCAGATACTGAGGCTACAGAGATAAAAGACACCAAGCTCGTCCTGCCTTCTCTTCACCCTGCATCTCGGGCCAAGTTCTGACCCAACCTCAATGAGAAAATGGAAGGCCCCTTACTACCTTTCTCTTCTCAGAAGCTCCCTGACTCTTTGACCACATTTCAGGCAAATACGTAGTGTCAGACTTGCTCGTTAAAACAAACTCTTAGGCCTCTGTCCATTTTTAGTGCCGAGTGGTGTTGATGAATATAGTGTTTAGGCCACACTTTGAGAGGCCCCAAAAAAAGGTCCCATCTGCTGTGCACTGCCCGTACCCCCACCCTAGGAAGCAGACAGAGCAGGAGGAAGTCACAAATCCTGGCTTCCTATGATCACCACCAACCCACACTGCTAGCCAGGGGATCCCTTAGCACACCTACTGTGGACTCAGTAGAATGAAATCCCCCAAAGCTGGATTTCAGTGCTTTCTACATTTTTACTGTTCTTAAGAGAGAAGGTCTCATTTTAGTGCCTAAACTGACCCTCAACGCCTGGGTTCAAATGACCTTCTTGCCTCAGCCCCTTCAGGAGCTGGGACTACAGAGGCACATCACGGTGCACAGCACCTTTGTATGAATTGTTATTTCAGAGGATTCCAAACACACACAAAGTGGAACAGTTACTACCTGTGACCACTGTTCAACCCCAGCCGCCACTGCCCCCAGCCAGCTGGGCCTCACACGACTTCGTCAACACCGCACCCTCTAGCCCGTGCTGTGACACGGCTTTTGGCTGTGTTGCTTTGACAGAAATCCAAGACATCGCAACACATTATCTGGATTTCTGTACACATGCCTGAAAGACAAGGCCCCATGGTATAATTTCACTGTCTTCACAATTTCCTGTCCTATCTTGATGTGTTCTATCTCGAGGCAAATACTGTAGCTTATTGCTCTTATTTATTTTTTGAGACAAGGTCTTGCTTCGTAGTTCAAGCTGGCCTCGAACCCGATACAATCCTCCTGGCTCGGCCCCCAGATGCTGGGATTATAGGTAGGTACCATCATGCCCGGCTTTGTCTCTTTTTATTCGTGTGTGTTGTTAGTAGTCAACACTGGTTGCGTGAATCCAGTCCTACACCTTCCCTTATCACCTGGAATATTTTATCAAAGACAGAATTCCCCTCAGCTATCCAGGAGTAGTTTGTGTCAGAAAGGAACAGTACAAGCTAGAGTCTGGTTATCCAGCTTCAGAATAAGGAGCTATTGCCTTAGCACCTCCCAATAGTGAATAATTAAGTCCTTTACCATTTCAGTGTGTAATGTATTTCAACTTGGTGGAGTTATTTTTATTATTCGTATTCAAATGGTCTGTTTTAGGTAAGTAGGAGCCTTTTCAAGCAGGATTCCGAGAGGTCTTTGATCCTAGTGGTCTCTGAAGCCCCCAGTCCTTTTCCTTTCCTCTGATCCCGTCTGCCGCTGCTCACACTGCGCCCACCCCCCTCCCTCTCCGTGGTCAAGGGTCACAGGCTGCAGGACCTTCCCTGCACAACTGGCCTCATCTGTGAGACGGGAGAAGCGCGCTGCCTACCTCAGAGAGTGCTTAAGATTAAATGCATTTATAATCGCGAAGAACTTGGAACAAAATGGTGCCTGCACAAAATTAGTACTGTTTAAGTATAGTCCTCCCTCGGTACCACAGGCAGTGGGTTCCAGGAGTGCCCCGGACAACCTGATGGAGAAGGGTAGAGGATTGGGTCTAACTTATTTGGGTCTAACCTTTGTATATCCTCCTACGTACTTTCAACCAAGCCTGGGTTCCTTAAAACCTAACGCAATGTGTATTCACCGTAAACAGCAGTCGTACATTGTATTGTTTAGGGAATACGTCAAGGAAAAAAATCTGTGAGTGTTCAGAACAAGTGGTTTTTCTTTTTGGATTATTTTCCATCCTCAGTTGACTTGGATGAATCGGAAGTAGAAGGTTGGCCGTGTCTGTCAAATAAATAATATTCCCGCCCCACCGTGCTCCTCAGTCACCGGCCCTCTCTGACCCTCCAGTCTCAGAACCGAGGACAACTCCCCTCGCTGGGTTGTGGGGCTGGAGATGATCATTTACTGAGCTCAGGGACCGCCAGCTGCCCTACCCCACCCCGACTTCATTTCCTGGGGGACAAGAGGAAATTCCCTGCATTCCACCAGCGGAGCCCACCGCTGTGCTACTCAACGCCCCTTCCAGAGTGCAGGCACTGCTTTTCCTTGTTGAGAAATTAGGGCAGCAGTGACCAGCCGCCTAGGGTGACCCCTGCAAATGTGAGCCAAAGTGTCCCAACCAGCTGGCCAACTGCCACACGGCCAGTTCTCCCGTGTGTGTGGTAGTGGAGACCCTGGCCAGGCCCACTTTGGACGCAGCCAAGCCTGTCTGTTGGCCAACAGCTCTCAGGAGAGCCACAGGCCCCAGGACAGGGACCCCTGGGCCTTCTGATTCGAGTTTAGAATTATCTAAATGAGCAGGATCCAATCAGTAAAGGAAAAAGTAGGCATCAAAAAGGGGTAAGGTCTAAAAGAAAGGTGGGAAGGCACCGGATGCTGGGAGGATTTCTTGGGCCCAAATCCCTTCTGAGGTCTGCTGTGTGCAAATTCACCTCAGCCTCCAGTCTCCTGGCTCTGGAAACACTGGAATGTTGGGAAGGTCATTTAACTGCCACTGTGGCCACCTCCACCTACCTGTGTCCCTGGGCGAGTATGCGAGGACACAGCGGGCTGGGCATGAGCCGGCCAGTTTCCGCTTGGCTTTTTCCTACTGTCCCTGTAGCAGCCACGCCTACCCAGTGTTCCCATCAACCCTCACTCTGACCCTCTCTCGTGACCAGCTGCAAAAAGGAGAGCAAATCCTTTGGCTCCAAAATGACATCTGGAGATGCGAAGACAAACCTCAAGAATGCCTACCCGCCTGCCAAGGGGCTGTCCCCGCGGGCACAGGAAGCGGAGGCCGAGGACTACTGCACACCCGGTGCCTTCGAGCTAGAGCGGCTCTTCTGGAAGGGCAGCCCCCAGTACACCCACGTCAACGAGGTCTGGCCCCGGCTCCACATCGGCGACGAGTAAGTGCCCAGGGAAGGCAGCAGCCCATCTCCTGCCGGCTCGTGACCTTTGGCTTTGGTTAGTTGTGCTGTGCCATCCCTGTGTGGTGCATCTTCATTTTACAGAAAAGCCAGGATAGAGGCGTATTTCTGTCTTTCATAAGCATGCAGAGGGTCTGGCTGCAAGGTGGCTGCAGGGTGCTACACTGCTGGTGGGGATGCTGACCAACATCTGTGGGATTCAGTCAGCAGGACTCAGAGAGAAGGGAGGACAAACAGGACCATTTTCCAAAAGGAAGTCTTACTGGAGACTTCCCCTGCCCCTAGCTGCAAGGGAGGCTGGGACTTGTAGTTTTTTATTTTAGGTGAGTATAACAGCAGCAAGAATAACACCAATTGTTAGACCATGCATCCAGAATGATGGTCAGGCTAAGTTGCAGTCACCATCTCCTTTTCTAGGTTTTACAGCCACCATTCCCCACTCCACAAAAAAACTGACAAAAATGCTGACTATAGATCTTACGATTAATAATAATGGCCATCATTCACAGGGTAGAATATCCAGACACTGGGCTAAGCACCCTACATGTGCAGTCTCATTTCATCTTAAGGATAACCTAACAAAAGAGATTATCTAAGGAAACTGAGACATAGAGCAAGCAGTTTAGTAAGTGTCCCTCAGGCCCCACAGTATGGTGGCAGAGAGCTAGGGTTCAAGTACAGCTTTACGCAGTCCAGAAGCTTGGTCATAACCACCACTCCAGCTCGTTCCTCTTTCTTCCAGAACTTCAGCTCATGTTCCATTTCTCCATGGAGCAGATAGGGCAGAGGCCCTGCCTGTGGGACCTTAACACACATCTTGCTGCTTTCAGAACTAGAAATAATTAACAGGCTGTGGTAGCACTGATTCCAGCACTCAGGAGGCTGAGGTAGGAGGATCACTGCAAGTTTCAGGCCCACCTTAGCTATTTAGAGAGTTCAAGGCTGGCCTGAACTAGATAGCGAGACCCCGTCTCAATGAACAAACCTACTAGAAATAACTACCTAGCCAGGAGAATCACCCAAGGCAGAATCTCTTATTTTTTCCATTTTTTTTTAAATGTGAGGAGTTATACAAATTACACATGCCTGTAATCCCAGCTACAGGCAGGAGGATATCAAGTTTAAGGCCAAGCTGGGGAACATAGCAAGACTTACCTCAAAATAAAAGATATAGTAGCACACTTACCTGGCATGTGCATGGCCCTGGATTCAATCCTCAGGAATAAAAATGTCAAAAGCTTTTTTTACATACTAACATAAACTAAATAAGAGGTTACAAAAAATCGTGTAATCTCCTCTTAATTCTACCACTAATCAGTATTAAGTTCACTAGCATATTTCTACTGCTTCATGTGTGTTATTGCAAACATAAGGAAACATATAAAAGGTTTTCATGTCTTCTACACAATACTTTAAAAAAGGAATGATACCACACATACTCTTCTGTATTTTGAATATTCTATAACATAATTGTTTACCCAATCACTTTTGTCTTATTTTATTTTATTTTATTTTATTTTATTTTATTTCATTTCAAAGAGGATAAACAAGAATAAAACTAATCAAAGCAAACCAGTGTAAGAGATACAGGACTTCAAAACATTAAGAAATTGATAATAGTTACCATAATGCTTCTTGATGTCTTCAAAATAGCTGCAGATAACTTCAGACATAGTAAAAATCAAACAGAACAGAATAGAATAGAAACAATAAAAACAAAATAATGAATGCAATAAAGGACTTCAAAACAAGTCAATAGTAAATCCAAAATTGCTACCATAATATTTTTTTCTATCTTTGAAATAGCTGCTCTTGCCACCGGATTTGACAAACTCAAAACAAAAGAAAATAAAACCTAACCAAACCAAACAAAAGAAAATAAAACCCAACCAAACAAAACAATGGAAATGATATAGGACTTCCAAACCAAGACCATAGGGAATCAACAATGGCTGCAACCTCAGAAGGAGATCCCCACTAGATGCCACACTGCACACCGCTATCCTCTGTACCTGTGATCAGGCCACTGGCCCTAGACCTGCAGGGTCAGTGAGACACCAGAGCACCACAGGCGTCCAATTGCATTTCACCTCCACAGCTATCACCACAGCCTGCGTTTCTCTGGATCAGCTTGTCACTTAGGGAGGGGATAGGGTGGGAGGGGTTGGAGCCTCTTGTTTGCCAGCCTGCACGCTGGAAGGGGCTGGGGTCTGTCTGTTCCAGTCCACTGACGACCCATGCATGGCACTAGTTCCAAAACAGGGCTTGCTTCCTGGTGTGACCTTCTCTCTATTTGCGGTTCTCGAATGATGTTGACTCACGGGGTGAGGCTGGGGTTGTCCCCAATCACTTTCTAGTTGAGAAAATTAGGGTCTTGGGTGAGGGAACAGAGAAATTGTTTTCTTTTTTGCTTTTAGCTTCATTTGGTTATAATTTACATACCATAAAATCCATCCTTTTAAATGATACAATTCAGTAGTTTTATTATATTTGCAGAGCTGTATGACCATCACCACGATCTAATTTCAAAACACTTTTATCACCTCCGGAGGACACTTGGAACCATTAAACAGCTACCTCTCCTTCCTGGTTTCCCCAGCCCCTGGCAAACACCAGTCTACTGTCTGGTTTTATGGGTTTACCTGTTCTGGATATTTCATATAAACGGAATCAGATGGTATGCGGCCTGTGAGGCTTGGTTTTCTTTCATCCTGTGTACTGTTCAGGGCTCACCCAAGTTCTAGTATGGATCAGTATTTTATCCCTCTGTATTATCAAACAATCTGTGTGCTATTTTTGCAAATTTTCTGTAACTCTAAAATTAGTTTCTTTTTAAAAATGTACATACACATTTCAACCCCAAATCACCTTCAGAAACACAATTCACAGATACAAGAGTATTACTGCATCAGGAAATACGCACAAAATATCTATTATAACACTAGCAAAAAAAAAAAAAAAAGAAAAGAGGATCCGAATCTTTTATCTTTTAATAATAATATATTAAATCTAGTAAATATATTTTCCTATTGTAAAAGTAAAATATGCTCATTGTACAAA
>PVJX010048087.1:0-11668 GCA_004027295.1 Dolichotis patagonum
GCTTCAAAATACTGATTCAACTGTATAGGAGAGATTCTGAGGGATTGGACAAGTTAGGCAAACTTTCTAATACTTAATTTCTTATAAATAATGCAGGTAGTAAATCAACTTTTTAGCTTATCAATTTTTAAAATATATGTATATACTATATATTAAATAGATATCTATAATGTATATGTCCTTTTGTGTATGTGTGTAAATTTTGTTCCAGAAGAAACTCCCAGAAATGTCCAAGTACAAATTCTCCACAATGAATGTAATTATTATGTATTATAAACATATATTAATAAAATACACTGAAGTAAATGAAATAGTGAATAAAATTCCCCATGAGATGATTAAAAAAAAAGAGAAAAGGGGAATTTTCTTGATAGATGGATGATGTGTATTACAAATAACCACAATGCTGAAAGTGTGCTCTAACGGCCAAGAGACTCCTTCATCTTCACTACTTAATAATTAGCTGTGCTTGTGAATATTTTCAATTCGGCCCTATCTACCCAAAACTATGCATTTAAGAGCACAATAAACATTTAGGAATTAGACATGTTCTTTCATTTGTGTGGGATTCCAGAAGTGATTTTAGCTTCTCTTAGAAATTGGAAAACTTTTCCCATTGCTAAAACAAAATAACCAAAACACAAAATTAAAGGCAAAGAGTTCTGTATTTTACTTATTCATTCATTCGTTTTATTTATTTTTTTCTTGGTACCAGGAATCAAAGAAAGGTTTATTTTGATTCATTTTTTTAGACATTTCAGTGTGTTGTCATCAAGGTCCAAGGCGGGGCAACAGAGCAGGGCACAGAGGAGAAAGAGTTCCTGGTGAAGCAGAGCAGCAGAAGGCAGCAAAGCAGCTTCTTTCTGTCCCTTTGTGTTCCATCCAGGACACACACGTCTTGGGTGGTCCCTCCCATAGTAGGGCACCTTTAAGCCTAGCATCCTATTCTTAATATCAACACCATATCCTTAATCTCAATGTCATGTATCTGAATCCAGCTACCTTCAAAACTCTTCTCTGAGTCTTTGGGAAGAAATATAAATACAAGTCATAAAAGAAGAAAATAAACATTTATCAACAATCTGAATTTATCTAGAATATAGCGTACTAGAAAGATGCTCACTTAGATTAACCTAAATGGCAAATATCCTTCAAAAAGCTATTTTTTAAGGTTCTTTGTGTCTCCTCCCTTATTTAGGATAAGCCTAACGGCTGCTCTTCCTTTCTTTCCATTATCTTCTGAGAAATGTCGAAAATCTATACAACATTCTTTGAGTAAAACAATTGTTTTATTATTCCAAAGAGTTCAAAAATAAGAATGAAGAAAATTAGGAAACCTTTTTTCCATGTGGTAAACTGGACATTCTCTAAAGAAACACTGCCTCCCTTACTATGATTTACATACATTTACTGGTTCAACAGTATACCATGAATTCATATATCTCCTTCAAAGCCTCACATTTCTATTAAGAGTTTACGATCTGCTGGTATTTAACATTGGACAAAAGAAACTGAACCTGTAGAAACTTAACTCACACTTGATCATGTAACTAAGAAACAACAGGATAATCTGTATACTGTAAATTGCATTTACAGCCTAGAAATCATTGACTTATTGATTGGTTCTGCCCCTGCTCAATGGATTTGGAATCACAGTACAAGAGGAGAAGAGTAGTAAGCCATAATGTGTGCTCGATTTTTATAGATTTTCGACATTTCTCAGAAGATAATGGAAAGAAAGGAAGAGCAGCCGTTAGGCTTATCCTAAACAAGGGAGGAGACACAAAGAACCTTAAAAAATAGCTTTTTGAAGGATATTTGCCATTTAGGTTAATCTAAGTGAGCATCTTTCTAAATACTCTTTTCTTCATTACACTCATTTACACCCACATTATGGAAAAAAGAAAGTTGTACCTTTTCTCAGGCTGGGTGAATTCCTTTTCTAAACCTTCTGTGACACTATAGTTAATGGTAAGCAGCACTACAGTAAATACCTGTAAATAGGACAGAAAAAAGTTTATAATCCTCCTGAATAGAAAATTAGATTTACCACTATAAATAAAACAACTCATTTTTGCAATTTGACTTCTTATTTATACATGTTTGTGGAATATAATGATTTCATTCATTATGAGAAGTTTGTATGTGTACATAAAACACCTATAAAAAGGGATAAGATGGACACCTCAGTATCATATACAAAAGACAAAGAAGTCACATAACAACTTTGGCTTAACTCAGTTCATATGAGATATGATAAATGAATATGATGAATGTTTAATTTTTGAAAACATTACAGTAAAAGACAAATTGCCTTTAGTTCCACTCAAAATACACCCCATCTTAGAATATACAGTGCATAATTCTTGCTTTTTTCTGATGCAGTTCTGGATATGCTCTTTCACACACCAGTTTGTGATGAAAATTTAGCCAGTGCTGCTGCTAAGAACATTAGGATTATGTCCGCAAGGTGGGTGATATAGCTCAGACAGTGCCTGCCTGGCAAGTGTGAGCTCGTGCCTTGAATCCCCTGTAACAAAACAAACAAACAAACAAAAAATGTCCTCATCCACCTTATTCACCAAATCTGGCCACCTGCACCCTGGCTCTTCAAAATGACCACGACAGGCAAGTTTTTTCAACTAGTTTAGATTATGGAAGCATCCACAGCAGTGAAACTAAGGCACAAAAGAGTTTCATTACTGTTTCACAAATTGACAAAAAATGTGAGATCACTGTATTTGGAGTAAGAAGTAGTATAACTAGTAATGTGTCTTTTATGATAATACATTTTAAAAATTTAGAATTTTATCATATTTTTAGTCACACTTCCCATATAACTAATTGTTATTGTTTATGTCAGTGGCTACCAAACCTCATGCGATTATGGACTCCACCAAATCTAGCATTTGTGATTGGTTCATTGTCTAGCACTCAGATTGGTGGCTCCACCTAGAGGTGGAGCCAGCATTCCATGAATCATGGTGTGTGTCTCTCTTGCCACCATTCCACTCTGCTGCTTGGAGCTAGCTGAGTATGGACTGAAACCTCCAAAATTGTAAGAAATAAACCTTTCTTTCTTTCATCTTGGGCTTAGGGTATTTTGTCTCAGTAAAGAGAGTGAAAAGTAACTAAAACACTAATCTAACATATTCTAAGACAGAGTAGTTTCCATTTATTCTAAGTAAGGTTTGTTTCCATTGTTCATAAAACTTATTTGTTTGATAAGTCCTAAATAATCTTCCCTAATTTAATTCACTCTGTTAGTGAATGAGAAATAACAAATCTTAAAATATTTAGATACAGATTAAATATTTGAAAAGTACTTTAATCTTCATAGCAATAATTAATTAAGCCAGGCATTGTAATAATTACTTTATGTGCACTAGTACATGTAATTCTGCTATCTTTAGAACATGGTACAATTAACCCAAGCTTATATAGGATAAATAACCTTCCTTGAGGAAGACTGGAAAGTGACATGAAGAGATATTTAACACTGTTGCCTGGAATAGTGGCTCACTCCCAAAGTCCCAACATGTGGGAGGATGAGACAGGAGGATCGCCACCAGTTTAAGACAAGCCTGTGGTGCATAGTTAATCCAGGCCAGCTTGAACTACATCATGAGATCCTGTCTCAAAGATGAAAATCGTAGCCATGGCCACCCCAGGGCGGGGAAATAAGAAGCAACAGCATTTCCTGAGATTCGTGCCATGTTGGAACTTAGGACGCTGAGCCAACCAGCAACAAGCCTGCTGCCTACTGGGTCACGGGCTTAGAATCAAACATACCACAGCATCCACCCCCCCCATTAACAATTGGGATCTGGGTATCTCTTAGGAGGTGACCATATTTGGTACAGCAAGTGGGGGAGTTTCCTTCTACTATCTCTGAAGGCAGGTATTTTTAAGGCCGTTTTGCTTTGTCCTGATTAATGGTGTTGCTCTATTCAATATTCTGTGTTGATGTATTCTATAATGTTGTGTATTTCTGTTGATTTTGCTGTACCTAGTAGAAGAACAACTATTGTGAAGACAACAAGATATACAATGTTGCCTATTACTGTTGTCCTGGTGACCTGCTGTAATGTTCTGTGCCAGTTTCACCACATTGTCTCAATTGGCTTTATTCCATCCTGTTTTGTTGTATATTACTACCTCCAAGTTAATAAAAATTTAAAAATAAAACAAGAGAACATGAGAAAATAAGGTAACAAAATACCTCCAAAAACTCCCAAATCCACCAAAGCTGATCCATGTGACATGAATGATGAGAAACTCAAAAACATCATCATCTGTTCCTATATTCAGGTAAATATAAGTTACTAACAATGATTCAAGTTTTGTCTAAAAAGAGTTGAAATTTTTGAAGCATATATTTTTATTTTTTTTTCTTCCCTTGACTTTTGATTCTTACAAAGAACTCCTTGGGCTGGTGGGTGTAGTAAAAGGAGGCATTATTTTGTAAATGGTACAAATTTTTCATCTTAGAAGATGATAGAAGTTAAGCAAAGCATGGTGGAACATATATGTAATTCCAGCGTTTAAGAGATTTAAGTAGAGGTAATTTAAAATGAAATTTCCAAGACAAAGAGAAAAATCCACAGTTTCCTTTATAACTTTCAAAATAAACAGTTTTTAAATTTTATATAAAAAAACAAAATCTCATAAAAAAGTAATGACAATAACAATAGTTACTACCCTCTGTGTCATTATCTTCAAAGTAGTTACTCAGAGTACAAGACATAAACCAAAAAGATTCTTACAAAACAAACCAAAAAGCAGATACTAGCACAAGACATACTTTTCAATGATCTAACATAAAATAGTAGTATAAATTAAACAAATTAGTTTGGATATTAAAATATTCTTGAAATGAAAAATACGTAGTTTGACAAAATATTTGAACTTCTACCTTACTTCCTGTTCATCTGTCTTCTGTTTTTCTCTTTATTTGTACATTTATAAATATTTTACATTTGCATGTAAGAGAAACCATGTACTATCTGAGCTTTTTTTTCTGACTTACTTCACTTAACATTATGCTCTGAAGTTGCATACAGTTAATCACCTATGAATGCTTAGTTTTTAGAATAATTTTAACCTTACGAAATACTTGAGAACATTGTAGAGAAATTTTCCGGATACCTTCCACTCAATTTCCTCTCTTAATAGCACTTTAATATTATTGAGGTTAATTTATTATGAACAATTAAAGTTGACATTTATTATTGACTAAGACCCATATTTTACACACGTCACTCTGCAGCATCCCCCATCCAGCGTGGCACACACGGAGGATGCCAGCAGTGCCCCCCGAGACTTTGCAGTCTTTGGTCTCCAGGTTGATGATGAGACTGAAGTTTTCTTGGGGAGATTCACCTTTGATGTGAAGAAATCTGCGATCCAGGCTTTCCACCTACAGAATGACCCTCCATCTGCCTCTCTCAAGGTGAAGATCCAGATCCTAAGCAACTGGGGCCACCCACGTTTCACGTGCTTATCACATGCTTAAACCGTGCCCATGGTTTAAGAATCTCAGAGGGAAAGGATAGTGCCACAGGGGCCACAGGGGGGGCCCATTAAACATGCTGATGATTGCAAAAAAAAAAATTTCTTTAGTTTTGTATAATTTTAAATCTTTCTCATTCTAGATTCCATGCAATATATTTAGGTCCTTTCAGGAAATAAAAAAAAAAATTTTGTATAGAATGTCTTTAATATTGTTATGGTTTGTGTCTAGATGTCTACCAAAATCTCGAGCAGCCATAGGTGTGATTTTTTTAGACATAGATGAATGTAGATTGTGTGATTAATTCATGTTGCAATGCTAGGATTGCTTTAAGATTAAGGGTGGGTGATTATGAAATCAGTCTACCTATTGATTAAAATTCTGTCTTAGTTACATTTTTCACGTGGAAACAGATATGTACATACCTATAAATATTTTTCTATGTAATCATCTGTTCCTATATTCAGGTAAGTATAAGTTATTAACAATGATTCAAGTTTTGTCTAAAAAGAGTTTAAGCATATATTTTAATTTTTTTTCTTCCCTTGACTTTTGATTCTTAGAAAGAACTCCTTAAATAGGGTATGTGTCTTCAAATGTTTTAAATTGTAATTCTCTTCTGTTATATTAGAATTTTGTGGAATAAGGTACAAGGGAATGGAAATGTAATATGCTACAACTGAATCAGAAACTCCTGGCGGACTCTTTTGCAGGGGTTGGACCTTTAACATGTGCTTCTCAGCTTTCCCTACAAGTCCAATGAGGCAGAAAAAAAGTAATTTAAAATGACACAGAGAAAATGTCCCTATTCAGAGGGGAAAGGACTTAAGTCTTTCACTTCAGGAGAACATACTTTTGCTATGGAAAGTGATGTAAATATATTTCAAGTAATTCATCTCCCCCAGTATCTCTTAAAATTACAAGGGGATGTTTCTACCTCTTAACCAAGAGAAACTGGGTAGTTTTTGAAGTAAAAACATGCAATTTTTTGTAGACATCCCTAAGACTATGACTTTGAATGATTCCTTATTCTTGTGCTCTTTCACTTGCAAAGATGAGCAATTTTGCAAAATTATACATTAACTCCTTAGCATTTTATGGTTCTGATGTTTCTCCAGACAAACAAATCTTGAATGTGACTTCTCTTTTCTTTTCTTTTCTTTTCTTTTTTTCCTTTCTTTTCTTTTCTTTTCTTTTCTTTTCTTTTCTTTTCTTCTTTTCTTTTTCTTTTCTTTTCTGTCTTGTCTTGTCTTATCTTGTCTACCTCTCCAGATTCCATAGTGATTTGTCCTGGGAACTTGATTTTTTGATGGGCCCAGGAATTCTCGCTTTTTTTTTTCTAGTTTTCTAATGTTTTCCTTTTAGCAATAATAGCAGAAATGAATACCAAATTGTTTATATGTACTGATAAAAAAAAGTCCTCTGTAAATTTTTATTTTTTATACAGGTGTGGCACAAACATCATATGTCAAGCAAAATAAAACATAAATGACAAAAAGAAAAAAATCCAGATTGCCACTTGTGTCATTTAATATACAAAACCAAAAACATTAATTTAGTGAAAATTGGCAGAATTTCTAAGACATTTTAAAAAGATGAAATTTACACATGTGCAATATGTGTAGAAAAAAGGAATTTAATTAGTGTTATAAGCAGTAAATAATTTCTTCTCACCCATCAGATACAAAAATAAGTTTTCAATATCTAATATATCTAAATGAAGCCATCACCCCAATCATAGTTTCCTGTCTTACAATTGAATATGTGCTTGGAACCTTCAGAATAGAGAAAGAAAACAAAATGGCAGGTTATTTTATGTACATTGTTTTCCAGTATAGTTGTGTAGCACATAATATAATTAAACATTATGTATTATTATGGAAATATCACTGGTATATTTTTAAGTTTTAATCATAACTCTTTCAAAAAGACCAAAAAGCTAGAAAATTTCCCACATTTATCTATTGATCTAGTAATCAACTCATTTTCAAATCAGTTATTAAAATAATGGAGATGTGGGCCCTCTTACAATCTTTTATTTTAATAACTTTATCTCTGACAATGAATTAGTCATAAAACTAATTAAAATACCAACACCAAAACTGAACACGATAAGAAAACAAAAGATAAACTACTTCTAGATAGTGACACTTAGAATCTGAGTGACTTAGAAGAGCGCAATGACATTGTTAAACACATCTAATTGACAGATATACTTTAGTGATCAGATATTTTTATGTATTTGTCTTGGGGAGGGAGAAAATTCCACTCTGAGAAAGTAAAACACGTATTTTATTAAGGCACTAATTGATCATAAGGCAACAAACATTGCATTTTATAATATGGAGAATTATTTCAAACTATAAAGATGGATAAACATACCAACATAAAAAAAGACAAACTGGAAGAGTACGTCAAGTAAGATAGTAAATAGTGTATTTTATAACTGTCATAATTGTTTGTGTGCAAGTGTATTTTGTTTGTTTTGCTTTAATTGCATACTGAAGCACAGCATAAGAGAAAAGAACTGTGGGAATTAAAAAGAACACCATTTTCAATGGAAGAATATATTTGATGTATTTTATTTAGCTACAGATTAGTACATATTTTCATGTAGAAAATTAAACTGGAAATTGTTTAAAATAACATTTTCAAAGCAAATACTCAAATGTTATTGACTCAATTTATTTTTGAGCTACATTTCATTTTAACTCAATGCAGAAATGTGAAACATATCTTGTTCCTCTACAAAATACACATATTCTTCAGGTTGACTTTGTGAAAATTAATTATGTTAAGTACTGCTTAGTTTTGCTGAGCATATAAACTATAAACAATGTACTTCAAAAATTTTCTAAAGCTTAATTATCTCATTTATAACAATATTAAAATTATTTTAAATGTTTCTCTTTCATTGTAGTCATTTATAGATGTTCTACATCAATATACTAATAGCTGTATACAATTTTAAACAATTGGAATACAAAATTGGCTGCCTTTAAATATGATTTGCTGTTGTTTGTATGTTTGCTCACTTGCTACGTAGTTCAGATTGGGTTTCCACTCACTATGCAGCCCATGCTGACCTCAAATTAATAACAGTCCCATCTCAGCCTCCAGAGCGCTGAGCTTACAGTCATGCACAACCATATCCATCTTACATATATTTTAGAATCCCAAACAATTAAATGTGAAAAAGCCCTAGACAATAAATATGTTTAGTTTTTCAAAGGATTCATTTAGCTACCTTAGATTTAGCTTATCCTAAACTCCACAAAACATTTTCCAAAATTATAATAAAGCAAAGACAATTTGAAGTATTCATTGAAGATGTCAAATAGCTGCATGGGAAATTCATATCAGGTAAATTATTAGAGACAGATGAGTTAGATAAAAATTAATAAGGAACCAGAGAGAAACTGAGCCCTAGAGGAAGTTGGTACAAAAGATGAAACACATCAAGAGTTGGCTGGAACCCTATCTGAAAAGCCCTCATGATAGAAATACAATAGTCAGGCCTGCAAGTCTCCCTGGATATAAGCAGCAGCTTGAGATTGTATTGCAGTTAACACCACCTGGTCCACTGAGTAGAGCTAGGTATCACAAATATGGTTGGGCGACCAGAACATCTGGACCCATACTCCCATCCCTTTCAGGAATGTCTTTGTGTTTTCTAAATCAGTAATAATAGATAAGCTAAAGTTTATGAAGTTGGCTCACTGTAAGCCCTTTTTACATGCCTCAGCTCTCTATTGCATCAATATTAGTTAAGCGACTCCAATTGTAGTCCAATAGGTTGATTGTAGTTTGACCCACATTGCACTCCCGCTGTGGTGTCATGGTATAAATTACCATTGATAAAGAGCCTTGACAACCACTCACTTGGAACCTGTCCTGTAAATGCAGGAGCTAATCACCTCATTATTATTTCCAATAGAGCTCTTCTAACCTCTTCGTTTCGTTTGTGACTTCGTTCCTTGATGTTGTGAGATCATGAACTCCACATATCTGATATCTAACAGGTTGGGAGTTAAATTTTGTGCCACAAAATTAGGTAAGAAAGAAGCAGGGCACTTCTCCTCAGACTCCACATTCATTAATATTTTCATTTGGTTAGCACAATGGAAGATTTTATTGGGGGAACCAAGAATCCTTTAAAAGCATTTACTTGGCATGACTATAATAAATCATTCAGAAGTAACTTGAAGTGAAAATAATATTAGATTAAAAAACATTGCATTTAAAATTAAACAAAAAAATATAGTAAGCAACCAATTGACAGCCCATGGTTTTCTGCATTACGACAGAACCAACTGTAATAATGCAGATGAGGATTCGGGCCCCTAGTCAAAAAGCTTTGCTAATTCAGCAGTTCAAGCATCCTCAAAGCCAATTGCAAAGGCTCTCCCTGGCAGACCAGACACTTGGAGACAAAGAGACCACTCCATGTCAGACTTGTAACACAGCAAGTGCATTTCAGTTCCTTGAAAGCAATGCAATCAAGAATTTGAACACTGTTATGAATGATTCTCTTCCATAGTTACTGGATTCCTATGCCTCAGGCTGACATGAGGTCGAAGTCACCCTACTGAAAACCTGCTGAGTTCCCTGAGAAGCCCTTGCAGGGCTCTGAGAACTGTTCTTTGCATGTGATCTGGGATCATGTAACTAACAGGTCAGGTCTACTTCCTCAGCCTGTTTTACCACCCCTAATTTATCTCAGTCCTGGTGAGGACTAGGTAAAAATCTCCTTAGTTTTATAAACATTTTTCAGGCTCAAATATCTGGCTTTTTCTTACTTGTATTCTGGCTAGTGATAACAAAATACATGTGATTCCAACACAAGGCATGGATGACCTAATAACATGGATGTTTCTTCATACTTATGTTTCTATCTTTAGTATATAATTGTATTATAAGTGCTATAATACATAATACTATGCAGTTTGATGTCATTCTAATGATTAATTATATATAAACTATATATACCTAATATTATATACTATCCAGCCCAATGTCATTCTAGTTATTAGAAATGATGCATTAATAACACGGAGAGTACCTCTGTAAACAAGTACATTCCATTTACAAAGTATTCTATAAAATGTACCAAATTTAAATAAGGGTTTAATGTCACTGAATATTTAAGACAAAGGTGACCAATTAATAAATTACAGGTTTAAATATATTTTTGAAATTCTAATGAAAATATTATTGTTTTAAATGTCATAAATGTTATGATTTTGGTTCTTACTTTCAAATTTTCCCTATAAAACTTAATAATCATTATCTAGTAAAGTTGTATGAAAATTGACTTCTAAAATCTATTGTTGGAAAAACAAAAAGCAAACAAACAAAAACAGTATTCTGGCCATTCTTTATATTTTGAAGTACTTGATAATTATGAGACTATGACAGTTAATCCTATTGCTCCCAGTTCAACACTAGGTTAACTGATTTCTAGGTATTCCCCAAATGAGACCAAAACTAAAATAGACACCAAGATTAAAAGGACAGTAAAAATTTTGGCCCTAGTTCTCCAGTATCAACAAGGTTTCATAGTTTTAGGGTACATCTAAATGCTCCTACAACTCTAATGAGTTACTCAATCTCCTCAGCAGGGAGATCTTTACTGAAAGGAAATAATCAAAGTACCTTGTACTAAAAAGAAGGATCAACAAGAGGACCACATCTCCCTGCTTACTCAAAACCATTGTGTTTGAACAGGATCAGGACCATGGTCTATCCTGGCTGATGATACTGATAGAGGAACTATGTGCCTCCACACATGATCCCTAAAGTACATCCCAGAGAAACCTCAAATGGCATATATATATATATATATATATATATATATATATTATATATATATATTTGGTTCATAGATAAATAGAAACTCATGTTATTGTTCACATGGCTTAATGGTAGGCTAATTTAAACTGGCTGATAAGAATAAATAAATCTTTAATATTTGTGACATGCTTTTGTCTAAATTATTAACCCTTCAAGACAATATTTTTATAAAAAACTTGATTTTCTCCACTGCCACCAGCCCGGAGGATGACAGCCGTGCTCCACCCTAGCTCAGGCCACCGAGCCATGCCTGCGCCCCTGCACACCCCCGATGTGCGCAGGCCCAGAGGACAACTGCTGCGC
>PVJX010048088.1:0-11610 GCA_004027295.1 Dolichotis patagonum
GAGGAATGGATAAAAATATGTGGTATTTTTATAAAATGGAGTACTACTCAGCTGTAAAAAGGATAAATAGGAGACTTCCACAGGTAAATAGGTGCAACTTGAGGACATTTTCATTAGTGAAATAAATAAGACACATGTGTAAACATCATATTGTTTCATTAGTGTGAGAAACTGAAAGAAAAAACATGTATATATATTTGTATATATAAGTATATAATAGTTAAGAAAGTTATACTATTGATTTCTCTGAGTTCACTGAAGAGAAAAACTTGTACTACCATTGTTCAGACCACTGAATTCAGACATCTTGTTCTCTGAGTAGATGAACTGGGGATGACAATGTGCAATATATGTGCTGCCCCTTGATTGATGTGTTCTGAATTTTTTTGTAGTTTTTTTCTTCTTATTTTCCTTTTAACTTTGAAATAAAATGGATTCATGGAGAAAAAGTAACAAAAACTTTTCTGACCCAGATTGGTGTACTCTACAAATCTATATTTCAAAATTAATAGAGAAATAATATACTTCCACAACAAAGAACAACTGAAGACATTCACAACAACCCAACCAACCCTACAAAGACTACTGAAAGATATTCTAGAAAGAGATAAAAATGATCACAATTCCAAGAACAACAACAAAAAGAACAAGCAATCAAAAAGTAGAACAAGCAATTAAACAGAAGGGTAATAGTAGGGAACCAAGAACAGAAAGATAACATGACAAAGATCAGCCAATAGGTACCAGCTACATTAATGTAAATGGCTTTGATTTATCAATCAAAGGAAACAGACTGGTATAGTGGATTAAAAAAACAAAATCCAACAATATTCTGTAGCAAAGAAACACATTTAAATCCAAAGGACATTCCTATACTGAAAATCAAAGGATGTAAAACGTATTACAGGTGATGGAAACCCAGAAAAAACAAGGGTAGTGATTCTGCTGGCAGACAATGTGAACTTCAAACTAAGAATGATCAAAAGAGACAAAGAAGGTCACTACATACTTGGTACCAGAAAAAATTAGAGAAGAAGAGATAATAATCATAAACATATGCAACAAATATGGGAGCACCCAGCTACATAAGACCAATATTAATAGACATTAAAAATCAACTAAGAAATAATATGATCATAACAGAGGACCTTAACATTCCACTGTCACAAAGAGACAGATCATCTAGACAGAAAACCAGCAAAGAAATAACAGAACTGAATCAAACTTGTGAACAAATGGACTTACTAGCTGTGTACAGAGTATTCCACTGAACAACATGAGAATATACATTCTTCTCATCTGCACACAGGACATTCTGTAAAATAGATCATATACTATCTCATAGAACATGCTTAAGTAAATGCAAAAGAATGAAAATTATCTGATGCATATTATCTGATGATACTGCCATGAAATTAAATTAATGAGAAAAGAAATTGCAAAAACTCTATAAATACATGGAAACTAAATAATTACCCTCCTGAATAATCAATAGGTAAGAGACAAAATTAATGAAGAAATTAAACAACATCTACAAGCAAACAAAAATACAAATACACTTACCAGAATCTGTAGGATATAATGAAAGCAGTCTTCAGATGAAAATTTATTGTGATGAATTCTTACATCAGGAAAACAGAACAAACACAAATAAACAACCTGATGATATACCTCAAATATCCAGAAAAGAAGAGCAAATCAAGCCCAAAGCCCAAAGAAGAGAGAAAATTATGAAGATCAGAGCAGAAATTGATGCAATTGAGACTAAGAAAACAATGCAATAAATTAACAAATCGAAGAGTTGGCTCTTTGAAAGAATAAATATAATTGATAGGCCCCTATCCAACCTTATAACCAAAAGGTAAGTAAAAACTCCAATTCATACAATAAGGAATGAAAATCATGAAATCACTACAGACCCTGCAGAAATACAGAAGATTACTAATACCTATTTCAAAACCTATATTTTCATAGGTTCAATAAAACTGAAGAAATGGACAGATTCTTAGAAACATATGAGTTGCAAAAGCTGGATCAAGAAGATGTAATATTACTGAATAACATAATTTCAATAATGAAATTGAAAATTCAATTAGAACCTTAACGACAAAGAAAAGCCCAGGTATTGATGGATTAACTGCTGAACTCTACAAGAAATTGAGGGAAGACTTAATGCCAATAGTTCTGAAGCTCTTCAATGAAAAGTTTGAAAAGGAAACAATTCTCCCTAACTCATTCCTGGAGGCAAGTTTTACCCTAATGCTAAAACTAGAGAAAGACGCAATCAAAAAAGAGAACCACAGGTCAATTTCCCTAATGAGCATGGTTGCAAAACTCCTCAATAAAATCCTGGCAAGTGGAGTGCAGTGAATTAATGGGGAGATTATACAACATGACCAAGGAATGCAGGGATGGTTCAATCAAATCAATAAACTTATTAAACCATATCAATAGAGCCAAAGACAAGAATCACATGACAATTTCAATAGAAGAAGAAAAAACTTTTGATAAAGTCCAACACTCATTTATGATTAAAAAAACCATAAAGAAAATTGGAATACACTGTCTTTACCTCAATCTGATAAAAACCATATATGATAAACCAACAGCCAACATCTTACTAAATGGACTAAAACTAAAAGCTTTCAAATTAATATCAGAAACAAGACAAGGCTGTCCACTATCACTACTCCTATTCAATATAGTTCTGAAAACATTAGCCAGAGAAATCAGAGAAGAGGGAGAAATAAAAGTAATAAAAATAGGAAAAGACATTAAATTATCATTATTTGCAGATGATATGATACTCTCCATTGAAGACCACCAAAAGTCCATTGAAAGACTTCTAGATCTAATAACCAAATTCAGTAATGTAGCTGGATACAAAGTCAACACTCAAAAATCAATAGCATTGATATTTGAGTGTTATTGATATTGATACACAAACAACAAACTCACTGAGAGAAAAATAAGGAAAGCCACACTCTTCACAATAGCAACCTCAAAATGAAAGTTGGTAATCAATCTCATAAAGTACAAGATTTATACACTGAAAATTATATTACTCTGAAAAAAGAAATCAAAGAGAATTTTACAAAATAGAAATGCACTCTTGTTCATGGATAGGAAAAACAAAAATTTTGAAAATGGTAATTCTCTGAAAATTGTTATACAGATTTAATGCAATTCCAAACACAATACTATTATATGCAACACAGTTATAAAGAAATCATTCCTAAAATTCATCTGGAACCAAAAGAGACCTAGAATAGCAAAGGATGTTCTGGGCAACAAAGGAAAGGCTGGAGGCATCACTATACCTGACTTGAAGTTATACTACAAAGTTACTATGACAAAATCCAGAAGGTACTGGAATAAAAACAGACCTGATGATCAGCTACAAACAGACTCAGTCAACTTATCTTTGACAAAAGGGCCAAACATATTTCCTGGAAGAAAGTCTTTTTAATAATACTGGAAAAACTGACTCTATATGCCAAAAACTAAAACTAGACCCATGCTTATTATTGTGTACTCAACTAAAGTCAAAATGGATCAAAGATCTAAACATTAAAATATAAACACTAAATCCAGAACACAAAATAGGTAGAAATCTTGAAAACCTAGGGATAGGTAGAGAGTTCAAAGTGCATAGAAAATATTTGCCACAATCAACAACTGGGATCTTATCTTATTAAAAAGTTTTTGCATGTCAAAAGAAATCTCCAACAGAGTGAAAAGAACACCCATGAATTGGGCAAAAATATCTTAACCAACTGTCCCTCAGAAAAAAGACATCTATCTAGAACAAATAATGATATATAAAGAATTAAAAAATCAGACCCCAAAAACACAAAAAGACTCCATCCAAAAATAGATATCTGAGATGAATACATACTTCTCAGATGAATACATATAAATGGCTAATAAATATATTTTAAAAATGTTCAACATCATTTGTCATTCAAGAAATGCAAATTAAAACAAAACTGAGATTTCATCTCATTCTAGAAAGCAATGGCCAAGATTAAGAATTCAACCAATAACAAATGCTGCACTGGCTGTGAAGAAAAAGGAACTCTTCCCTACTGTTGGTGGGAGGGTAGGCTCATGCAGTCACTGTGGAAATCAATTATTCAAAAAGCTAAGATTAGAGGTCCCATTTGACCCAGCTGTCCCACTTCTGAGTATTTTCCCAGGAGAATTAAAAATAGCATACCACAGTGATACATGTGCACCCATGTTTATAGCAGCACAATTTGTATAATCAAATCTTGGAAACAACCAAAATGCCCATCAACTGAGGAATGGATAAAAAGATATGGTATTTTTATACAATGGAGTACTATCTAGCTATACAGAAAGTCACATCAAAGCTTTCATAGGCAAATGGATGAGACTTAAGGTCATACTTATAAGTGAAGTAAATCAGACTCACATGTGTGAATATCATATTGTCTTCCTAATATAAGAAACTGAAAGAGTAAATGTTACAAAATCTATAATAGATATTGTGAAAGGAGAAGAAACTGCTCAAAGTGGAAAAGTAACTGAGATAAGGAAAAGGAGAAAGGAAGGAAAGGGAAAAAAGTTATAAATTTGTTTATATATCATAAAATAGCTAGGATGGTTATAGTACTAACTGTGTTAGTTCTTGGAAAGAACAATTAATATTCATACAATTAGATCAATCTTGCATGCCAATATCTTGTATTCCAAGCAACTCTTCAGAAGATAACAATATGCAAAATAACAACCATTGTTCAATTCCTATCATCTTATTTTGAAAGCCTACATTATTATAGTTTTGGGTTTTTTGTTGCTCTTGAAGTTATTTGTATCTCTCTTGCTTTTTGTTTTTCCTGTTTTTTTCTCTTTAAAATAAAATACAAAAAAGTAACAAAATTTTTAAAAATTAAAAAATGCTCACTATGAGCCATTGTAGTTCCTTCACACCTTCTGTCATGGACAAGCTTAGGTTGCAACCAGCTTCTTAAATAATTGCTATCAAAATTATTCTATTAACCAGGACACCTGAAGGACTATCTTTGGCAGAAATTACAGTTGACTGATTCCTCTCTAATCTAAGAACATGCCCCTTCTTGATTCTTTTTTCCTTAAATAATAAGTTACTTTTACTTACTGGGTATAATAAACTGCAGTGCTTAAAGTTCACAATTGGATAAGCTTTGACATACATATAAACCTGTGAGTGCTTATCATAATCAAGATAAAATTTTTATTTTGATAATATCTGAATGAAATTCATCTCTCAATGTTCCCCAACTAAATAACTGTCTCAACAAAGAGAAGGTGAGCTATGCTATAGCATCACACAAGTTCAAAGTTCAGTAGTTCATTTCTTGCTTACATTACAGTGCTTTTGTGCAGGTGAGCACTCCTCCAGATCTTTGGTATTCTCATTTTGAGTCCTCAGAGCTACTCTATAAAACACTTCAAATAACAGTGGGGAAGAAAAGAAAAGGAACTATGGAAAAATGTACACCAACTTTTAAAATTTCTACCTTCCCTGAAAATAACAACCAACAACACTGCTCTCATTTCAGTGCCAAAGAAATCATGAGACAAACAGCAGATTCAGCGAGGCAGAGAAAAACAGTCTCACTCATGTTTAATTTGTATGAAGTTCCACCACACAGTGCAGTAACCTATTACTATTTTTTAACATCTTACAATTTAAATTTATTCTTTATTTCCAAAAAAGGAAACAAACAGGTTTGTTATCAGTTTTTCCTTTAGACCTGTAAATTAAGTTAGAGAATTTTCAAGAATCAAGAATTTGTAATTGCTTTTGAAGAAAAAAAAGGAAAAATATAGGTTAGAATTTATGCATTACTATGTTGATTAATGTATGAAATTAATGCATTATTTAATCATAGTATGTACTGAAAAAGGAAATTATCTGACTTTTAGTGTCATATTATCAACTATTCATAATATTAAGTGAAATCAACAAGCTACATTTTTATCTTTAATGCAATATAATTTTTTCATAGACAAGAATCTGGCATGTAAAACACTATAAACACACAGATCAGTACAAATGCATTCCTATTATTTGTTTCATTGGCAATATTTGAGAATATATAGTATTGAGCATCAATTCAATTACTAGCTCCTTTCTGGACACTATGGAATCATCACAAAACAGAACAGACTAATGAGGAGTAAAAGTGATCAAGATGTTACTTGTATAAGCACCAGTTCTCCAAGCTGAATGTATTATGCATCATAAATGTATATTAATATTTAAAAACAGACAAAACTTGTTACCTTTATGGAAAACTAACACAGAAGAAAGATAAAACACAGAAAATGAATAAAACATATAATAGACACTTTTAGGGAAGAAACATAAGGCAAGAAATGAAAATGGTATGTGGGATTAAACAGAGTGATGCGGACAAGCTTCACTTAGATGGTGACATGTGAAAAAAGATATGGAATTAATGAAGGGACTATAAGAAAAAATGTACAAAACCACAATGACATTGGAAAGGAAACCATTCAGGGAATTCAAGGGTCTCCAAATTCTGTTTTATTCTTCAGTATAAAAATTTACCATACTATTAACATCTCTTTGGCAGGTATTACTAATTACTGCCAAAAATCTGCTTCCTGAATTTTACCAGGGCCCTTAGAAACTGCTAAGTGACCAGCCTCTCTTGTGGCTAGGTAAGGCCATATAGCTATGTCTGCTCAAATACCACATGAGTGGAACGGTAGAAATGATTTTGGGGGGTCAAATTCTTATAAGCCTATTCTCTCCCCTCATTCTGCTCTTTGTAAAACTGTTACAAATGGACCAGCCCTTAAACCTATGAGATCAAAGCAATCAGGGCCACTGTCTCACTCCTCAAATTCTATGTGTGAGAAATACTCTATTCCATTAACTCTCTGTATTTGGAAATGTCTTTGTTAAAGCAGATTAGCAACACGCTAACACGATAGTGCTGTCCCAGACTACACATCATTATCTCTGCACCCAAAAGCATACTGCATGGGGCAAATGACAAGTCACACTAGTTATAAACACACAAGAACTATTGTTACAGTCTGTGCTCATTTTCCTACCTCTAGAAATAGTTTGTCCTGATAAACATTATAATTCAACTACTGCTGAAAGTATTGCTAGCTTTGAAGAATCTGAAGGGCAGAGACTGATGCTCTTTTATGTTTTGAAAGTGAAACAGGACAAACTCCACAAGCCTTTGAAGATAAAGGAACAGGGGAATGAAAGAGCTCAGAAAAACCCTTATTCTTGAAAAACATGGCTTTCAGGAGAGTATTGTCTTAACTGAATTCCAGTGGCTTTCAACTTGAGAATTATCCGTCTGTCAAATAACAAGAAACCCCAACAAATCCATGAAGACAGCACTCTTGTAGTCAAGGGTTAACAAGAAAGAGCAAGAAATGTGAACAGCTCTGGTGGGATAAGGAGAGGATATTTAAGGATTAGATCTATTTTAACAATTGGTAAAAATTCTTAGCATTTAAGATTTTCTCAAAGGTGTTAGCTATGGGCAAGAACCCTAAGATTCAAACCCCCACATCATAAATAGGAAGTTAGTGTTGAAAGAGTTTGAGATGGCTGGTCTTGTTTTCACTGAAGAATACTGGGCACCACTATCATCATCTTTCCCCTCTGAAAAGTATCATCTCACCACCATGTGCCTTGTGCCCATCAGGACTAATCCTACCATGGTTTTCACTCTTGCTTTCATCAATCAATAGGGACCCCACAAAATCCCTTAATGTCACTTCCAATTTCTTCCTGTGCATTTGCTACTAATGCCAGTCTCCAACTACCAAAACAATTCTCAGAATGTTCTGGAACTAATAATCATATATAAGCAGAAATGCCTATGTTTTCAACCTACCTGATAAATATCACCTTTGCTTTTTTGCTATCAGTCCTGATTCTCATTTGAGGATTCTGCTTTCTTGTATTTATCTTAGTTGGCAGCTTTTTACTTCCTTGCAGTAACCTGTTTCTGTCTGGAATTATGTGGCAATCTTCCTTGTTCTTCATTATTGCATTTCAACATCTCCTTCCTTTTCTCTAAATATGTCCCTAGACTGAAAGTTTTGGTTATTAGGATGTACCAACAATTTTTCATCCTTTTCTTGGTTACTTCACTCTCAAATTCCTTAGATACTGTATCAACTGTTTATGCTCTAAAAATACTACTCTCAATTCTTTGTGAATTATAGTCATTCATAACTGACTTTCTAATTCCTTGACTTCTCCATTCTTCTATTTTATTCCAGAGATTCTGTTTTTTTCATATAGTAATTCACTGTCTCTGATGTTTTTTGAGCCTTATGATTATCAACTTAATTTCCCTCCCTGATATAAATTCAACATTGCTACCTAGCAGCCAACACCTATCTTTTAAATTTCTTTTCCTACATCATAAATTCTTTAACACTTTTCAGTTGCAACTGCAACCCTTGGGCATACAGAACCTTTCTTCTTCCTCCTCCCTTCGTGATGGCCATCATTTTCCTTTAGTGAGCTGTGTTACACTCTATGATTGATACCTGTACTAATTCATTTGCCTATATCTCAATTTGCTTCTAACTCACTCCATTTTTTTTCTCTTGTGAACCCTTAATCCTGGTTAAACCATATTTTCCACTTACTCAGCACAGATTGGTTTGCTGAAGAAAATTCTCAAAGCATTAAATGGCCTTACTTTTTGATGACCAATGTCTTAGTTCATTTAAGTTACTGTAATAAAACATCATACACTTAAGGGACTTAAAAACAACAGAAATTTACTTCTGTAAGCTAGTGAGTCCAAAATCAAAGCAGATTCATTATCTAATAAAGTTTTTCTTCTCAGGCGCATAGACAGTGACTTTGGTAGCATTCTGACATGGTAGAAGGGGTTTCCTGGATCTCTGGAGAGATTCCTGTTATAAGGGAGCTATTTTACTAATCTCAATAATGGGGACTCTACCATTTTGAGCTAATCACCTCCAAATGCCCCCACTTCTAATATATTCAACATATGAATTCCCTCAGACCAAAGCAAAAACCAATCTTAGAGTCTACTTTAATATTTTCTTCATGCAAGTATGCTATTGCTCCAACAAGCAACTCGAGTCCACTGTCTGTTTTACTTTGCTGTTACCCAGAGTTAAGTTGAATAGGTGTTAAAAGATTGGATGATCCATGGAACCTAAAATTTATACCATTTGGTCCTGCATAGAGGTTTCTGACCTACTCTTTCATCTATCTACTTTTATCTTCAAGGAAAATAAGTTTAAATTACTTTCCTCTCACTATTCTACAATACTCCCCTAATTCTTGCTTTCAAAGAATGCCATGTTTTATATTAAAGAAGTAATCATGAAAGATCTATGCGTTGCCACTATTGCTATACTACTGTAGAGTTCTGTTAAGTTCATCAACAATTTTTTTTCACTTGGAAATTCCTCGTTTATTGTTATAAGTAGCATGCAGGTTGACAATTTTTCAAGATAATTCATCCTCTCAAGAGTATAACAACTATCTTTCATTACTGAATTATCTATTTCACTGTGTCTACTGAATTTTTCTTCTTAACATGCCAAGTATAAAATCCTTTATCTCCAGAATTGCATCCTTTGACTTTGTGTTACTCATCCCCTTTGCAGGTCTCCTGATGGTCCATCACCCCAAAATAGCTGCCACCATCTCTGTAGTCTCTCTTGGATTCATTTCAGTGGCATTTTCGTTCCTGTCACTCAACTGAAGTTCACTTGACAGACCTGTACACTCTATCATTAGTCATCTCATCCAGACTCATAGCTGTTAGTATCATCTCTTGCTAAAGACTACCAGACGTTCCTCTGAGTTCCACAATCAGATAACCATTTACAGGCTTCTTAAAAGTTTTAGATCTGAAAGCAAACTCTTGGCATCCATGTCTCTTCAAAACATGATCCTCTCAGCATTCTTCCTAGACCCAGAGAATGGTCATTTATCTTACATGATTTCTTTAGTCAAAACATTTTATTCCAGTAAAAACCTTTCATTTCTATTCTTTCTCAACTCCAAACCTAAGTGCTACATGGTTTGCAAGGATTTCTATGATTTGGCCCCAACACCTTTTGGACTCACTCTACTCCTTCATTTAACATAGATACTCACAATGAGTGTTTTATTGCTATGAACACATAGGTAGACTTGCTCTTGGGGTCACTGTACTTATTTCTCCTCTCTGATAGTTCATAACTGTAATTTCTGCTTTATTTTGTATCTTATTACTTAACAATATCTGTCATAGTTTATTTTCTTAATTATTTGTCTCTCTCTACCCAATAGAATATAAACTCCATGAAACAAACTTTTTCCAGTGTAGTAACCCCACACCTGGAATAGCCCTTGGTTCATAGCATGTTTTCCCTATGTATTTCTTGAATAGAAAATACATCAACATTGTTTATCCCTTTAAACAGGCATAGAAAAATATTGAAAGAGAGAAAACAATCAGGAGGGTTTTTCATGGAGACATTCTCCCTCATTTGACCCTGAATTGCTAAAAGTAAAATTAGTTACAATGTTGTATGTAGGTGTTTACTAATTTAAGTTCTGTTCAATAAAGTATAAACTATCAGTTCTGAAAGCTTTGATTATGAGACCTGAAGTGGAAAATTGTTGCCTTGCATATTTTCCTTCTGTGAATTGAGTTTGAGAAAAATCACTTATGATTCACTAAATACGTTTTATTGAGTTGCCTTCGGTTACAGACTAGTTTAGAATTTTTATCTCCCACTTACCAATTTCAATCTAATAGCTGTATAAGCCACATGAATTTCCATTTTCCTCCAGACAAAATGAATTATGAATCATGTATCTGCTCTGGATATTCAAGGTTATCTCCCAGATATCTCTCAGCTGAAGCCCTCAGTGCAACAGAAAAAGAAGTCAAATGATTCAAATCAATATTTTCTTTCAATCTGTGGTGTAAAGGTGTTCAGTAAAATAATCATCTTTGATCACAGACTTGATGCATGAATAGGAGATACATCCTAGGAGTTTATGAGATTACTAAATTAACTCAATTAACGTGCTTATTGAATTAATTTTAACTCAGTTCTTCACCAAGCATTTACTGGGCATCTACTATGTACATTGCACTGTCATGTGAACTGAGGATATAGTAGAAACAAGACCTTTAAGTACACTGTTGTTACAAAGCTTTAATTCTATTAGACAAACATCCAATATATAAAGATGAATAGCAGATATTCAGGTTCTGGCTTTGGTATTATTTTAAGTGGATTTCATAATGTTTCATGTGTTGGAAGCCTATTCCCAGTGTGGTGATGGAGAGCAGGTAGGCTTAGCAGAAGATCCCCACTTGGGATCTCAGAAAGCAATAGTGGTTTCCTGGAGCCAGTTCTCCCATGAATACACTGATGTAAGAAGTTGAACCAGATGCCTGAGTAGCTCTCTTCAGCTTCCTGTCTTGAGATATCATCTCTTCTCCCACCATTGCCAACCACCATGAAGTGATATAGCTCGGGATTGTGTGTGTGTGTGTGTGTGTGTGTGTGTGTGTGTGTGTCTGTGTGTGTGTAGGGGAGTAGATCTTG
>PVJX010048089.1:0-11609 GCA_004027295.1 Dolichotis patagonum
TTATGTGGCAAATTACCTGTTACACCCTCAGTTCCTGGAGGGGCAGTGGCTCCCCCACAGGCTCCTGGCTTCCTCACAGGGTCCTAACTCCCCTCTGTGGGCTCCTGGCTCCCTAAGTTGTAAGGCAAATGCTGGGTGTGGCCACCCCAGAGCCTGTGGAATCTCAGGCAGGCCAGGCCTCCGTGCCTTGTCCCAGGCAGGTCTCCAGGAGGTTCCCTGCGAGTGAAGGGCCTACAGGTCCCAAAGAGTCAGGCCAGAATGTTGGTTTCTCAAAAGTCCCCGATCCCAAACAGACCTGGCCAAGATGCCAGTCTCCACAATATTCCCAATCCAAACAGCCCGAGCCACTCTGCGGGTCCGAGACTTTTGGGTCCCAAAGAGACAGGCCGAGATGCTGCTTTCTGGGAGACTTCCTGGGGGTGGAGGGCGGGGCTATGGGCCCAAACAGACCCGGCCCAGATGCTGATCTCCAGGCAGTTCCCTGCAGATGAAGGGCGTGCTTACCAGTCCCATAGAGTCGCGCCGAGATGCAGGTCTGCGCAGACTTTTGATCCAAACAGCTCAGGCCACTCTACGGGTCCCGGAGTTTCGGGTCCCAAAGAGAGCCTGAGATGCTGCTTTCTGGGAGACTTCCTGGGCGTGAAGCAATTTCGCATTTCATTACTTTGAAGGCTTTCGATGTTTTCATTCATCAGTTGGAATGGTTTTATTCTGTTTTGTTTAACTTTATTTTGCGTGATGGTATGAACAGCGGTTTTGAAGAAAACAAAACATTATGGCAGCCATTGCTGATTTAATATTGTCTTCCTTAGAAGTCCTACCATGCTTCTACTCTGCTATTACCATCGGTTCTATCATGTTGTGTCTTGTTGGGATTTTAATATATGTGATAGTATAAACAAATCTTTTTTTTTTAGTATAAACAAATCTTTGTATTCAAAATGAGATATTATAGTAACCATTGATGATAGTTATTCAGTTCAGAATGTCCTGTAATTCTTTCATTCTCTTGAATGGTTTTATACTATTGTGTTATGTTTGTTATTATTGTATCTGAAACTATGCTGAACTATAGCAAAGAAAGAGATATTTTGACTGCTACTGTTAATGTCTGGTTGTCTTATTGTTAAGTGTTGTATTGCTTATGTTGTTCTGTTCTGATCTGCTTTGTTCTGCCCTCTTCTGTTTTATTCTCTATAAAATAAAAAAAATTATTAAGAACTGTAGGAGTAATAAAACCCAAAATGCATAATTGCTACTGTAAAAAAGAGAGCAAAAGAAAGGGCTCTAAAGGATATAACTGCATGTATGTTTAAGTGTGGAAGATGATTATCATACTACTGTTTTTGTTAGATTGTTGAGCAGAACTGTTAATAGTCTCACTGTTTGAATGTCTACTTTGTATGCCTTAATTCTGTAACTTGAACAACTATTTCCAAGATGACAGTATGTAACTTATCAACTAATGATTTCTTAGTGGTTCTTTTGTTCTTTTCTTTTTTCCTTTGGAATTCTGTATTGTTGCTACCCTTTTTTCTGTTTTGTTTGGTTGTTTATTTTCTTTCTAAATAAAATTTTTTAAAAAAATTTAACTTCTTCCTAACAAAAGACTGTAGAGTAAGGGTAGATTCTTATACCAGGGAGTCAACAATATAATGGTGTCTTAGTTCTTCCTGCTATAACAAAATACCACAGACAAGATAGCTTACAGACAACAGAAATTCCTCTCTCAGTTTTATGGAGACTGGGATATGCAAGATCAAGTTGTCGGTAGATTTGATATCTGCTGAAAAGCATCATCTTCCCCCTGTAATTTCACATGGTGAAAGGCCATGGAAATTCTTTAGGGCCTCTTATTATGGTTTAGATCTAAAATGTCTCCTAATATTCTCATATGTGTGGAAGTTGATTGAGTCAGTGGGGCAGTATATTTATCAGTAGATGCACCTGCTGTAGATTTCAGTAACCAAATGTAGTATTAGGAGGTGTGGCCCTGTGGAAGGTAGATCACCGTAGACATGACACAGAAGGGTGTGTTCTTATCCCCCTATCCTCCCTTCTTTTCCTCTATTATGCCCCTCTGCCATCCTGTTTCTGCCTAGGCACCAGCTGACCATGGGCTGAAACCATATGCCAAAATAAATCTTTTTTTCCTGTATGTTGTAGATGTAGGTTATTTTGTTCCAGTAATGGGCTGCTGACTAAAACAGAAATTTATGCCAGAGAGGCAAGATCATTGCTATGACTATACCTGGTCCTGTGGTTTAGAAAGATTTGGAATTTGTTTGTAGAATGAATATGGAAAAGTTTGGAGATATTTGCTGGAGAAGCCATAGAATGCTATAAGTTGATGGGAGAATCTAGTTGGAAATCAGAAGACCCTAATACTGATAAAAATGCAGAAAGTAAAGACCAGGCTCAGAAGGTTTCAGTTGAAAGCAAGGACTCCGTGGGCAGTTGGACTTGATGCCATATGTACTACACTCTGGCATAAAATTTGTCTACATTGAAACCTTACAAGAGATTGAGATTAAGTGTGGAAAATTAATATGGCAGAGAAAATTTCAGAGCAGCCCAATATTTGGACTGTAGCTGGGTACTATTAACTGCCTTTAGCTAGAACTACAGTGAAAATCTGGGGCAAATATTATAGCCAAAGTTTGTGAAAAGTTTGCATTATCAACAGAAAAGAAGTGCTTGCAAAGTGAGAACTATGAACAATATGATTACTAAAATGATTAGCATTTTTTTTAAAAAAAGACTAAGACAATAAGGACAACTAGAAAGATTATTTAAAGGCTTCTCAGGAATCAGAAATATTCTAATCTTCAGTAGTTTCAAGGGTGAAAAATTCTAAAGCTTTTATTTAGAAAGAGAGTGCCATGACAACCAACTTATTCAAGGTCATAGAAGAAAATATTTCCTCAAGTTCAGTCATCCAGCTACGCAGAGGTTGCTGTAGCCATGATCCAAGGAGTCTGCGTGACTGCTTGAGCTGTTGGCAGACTGGATGTCATCCACTTCATATTGGTTTTATGGGCAGGTTGAATGTAAGCATTGTGAGTCAACAATATAATGGTGTTTTAGTTATGGAGGCTTCCATTTGGATTTGAAAGGAAGATGTGGGAGGCCAAATTGTGTGCCCCTGAGATGCCAGTGCATAAAGCTGTAAGACTGAAGACTCCAAGAAGCTGGGAATTCCAGAAACATGGATCATCTATTGAGGAAAGCCACAAGCAGTGAGCAAAACCACCCTAAGAAAGAGCCCCTGAGAGTTACAACTGGCATTGCCATACAGGTAGGACCTCTCAAGCCATTTGAATCACATACCTTCTTACAACTTTCCTCAGGTACTGAACATGAAACGACAAAATTTAAGGTTTGTTCCACTGCATTTCAGTATTTCTTTGGCTCCATTCCTTTCTATTCCTCTATTGCTGTCTTAAGGAATGGGACTGTGTATTCAGCATCGTTTAACTTTCTTTTTTTATTTTCATAGCTTTGACTTGAGTCTTTCAGGAACTTTGGACTAAGACTTTTCAGCAACACTGTACTTATTGAAACTTTGGTGATTCTTAGAGACTGACTAAATGCATTTTGTATAAATGCATGAATTTTGGGGGCACTGGGGTGCAAAGTTATGATTAAAATCAAGAGTGACCCCTAAACCTCTCACATTCAGATGTGGGGCTTTGGGAAGGTGATTGGATCATGGGGGCACTATAGTTGAATGTGATGTTAGGAGAGAGGTCCAGTCAGAAGAGGTGAGTTACCAGAGACATGATCCGGAAGGGTCTTTGTCCCTTCACTCTCCACATTCTGGCCATCGTGAAATGAGCAGCTTTCCGCTACTGCAGCCCCTTCCACCTTACTCTTTCTGCATTTGAACCTGCCTGCCATAGACTAAGACTGTGACCTAAAATAAGCTTCTCTTCCTTTAAGTTGTCAGCATCTAGCACTGTGTCCCAGTGATGAGAACCTAAGATACCTCCCTTTCTCAAAATCTAGATAACATCTTTTAAAAGTGTAGCAGTCCCCTCTTATCCATGGGAAATATATTCTAAGATCCTTAGTAGATGTCTGAAACAGTGGACAGTACTGAATCATATATGTTTTTCACATGCAATTGAGAAATTCTAACTTTTCCCCAAATGGTAACTTTATACAGCTTCTCTTTGGCATATCCAAATTGCCAGCATTACTGTTTTTGAGCTTTAGCATAATTATTAAATAAAATAAGAGTTACTAAAAAACAAGCACTGCAATACCACAATAGTTGGTCTGATAACCAAGAGAGCTACTAAATGACTCATGGGTGGGTAGCATACAGAGTGTAAGTACGCAGAACAAAGGAATGATTCACAAAGTGTGGGACATTGTGGGACGAAGTGAGTCTCATCACACAGTGCAGAATAATGTGAAAAACTATGTATTGCTGGAACTTTTCATTTAATATTTTTGGACTTTGGTTGGCTGCAGGTAACTAAAAGTACAGAAATTAAACTGTACATATCAAAGGTGCAGACAGTGAAACCAAGGATAACGGAGTACTATGGTAAGAATAATAGCAAATAATTAGTGTTTATGCCACACTTGATCTTAAGCTGTCTATGTGTGTATTACTCCATATGTATATATAGTATATATTTATACATTTAAAATATTTTATGTGTATCATATATATTTATAAGTGTCTATATATACACACACAAATGAGTTTAATCTTTTTGCCTGCATAGTATTAGTAGCTCTATTTTCAGATGAGGAGCTATCTAATGTCACAGGTACTTCATGACCAAGCCAGGCTTCAAATACATGCAGTTTGACTACAGAGTACAACCTTTTGCCCATCAGCTCTATCGTCTCAATAGTCACAGGGATGTGCAAAAGACTTTTGACTAAAACATAATGTGTGACACATACATTCTGAATTACTTGCACAGGGTGTGCATAGAAAAGGAAAATTCCTGGGTGAATTCATTCAACCTGCAAAATTTTTTCACCCATTTGCATGACAAAATTGGGGAAGTATGCCTCAAAGTGATTAAAGCTTGGTTTTTGTGTACTGTAGAGGGAGCAAAATTGTGTGTCCCTGAAACTTTCCATTTCATATTTCTAAATCATGGTTGACTGCAGGTCACTAAAAGTGTAGAAAATAAAACTGCATGTATCAAAAGTGCAGACCCTCCACACATTCATTTCAGTGCTCTTCATAAAATTGTACTCCTGCACAAACCTATGACTGCTGATTCCGCCAGGGTTTCTGTACCTACTGTTTTTCCCTGAACCTTGTAGCAAGCATCCAAAGATGCTTTCTTTTTATTTTCTCTTTTGATTTTTTTTCACAATAAGCAATCCTTTCTGGTTCCACAGGAGTGGTAGAAGATGATCGATTTTGTTTCTCCAGAAATCTGTCTTTTTCTTTGCTATAAAACCCTACTTCTCTACTCACTTTGCCCCTTGGTCCTACAAATCCCTCTAAGGCACACTCTTCCATTGTAGTCATATTACACCCATGATTGCCAGCAAAGAGCATCAGTAGATCCCTAAAAATGTAAAGAGGTTGTGGACTTATCTCCAGTGGCACAAAAGAAAGAGAAAGTTAGGGAGACTTGGTCAATGGGTATGAGGAAATAAGTTTGAAAATAACCAACCAGGATTGTGATTTGGGAGAGAAAGCACACAATATGTACATGGTGGATGATAGAAATAATTAAGGCGACTCACGCAGCTGAGTACCAACACGCTACTGCAGAAGTACCCTGGATCAAGAAAAGACCTTGGTTGTCCAGTAGCCTCACGATTGCATTGCTTTCACCTGTTCTTTCTCTGCCCAAATTTTTCTATAATAGCTTCCACTTCCAAAACTCTTTTATTTCAGTGATAGGGTAGGCATTTAGATCCAGACCCTCAATACTAAGAAGCAGACTAACTCTTGTCTTAATATCCTTTTTGGCACACAGAACCCCAGTTTTACCATAAAATTTCAGTTTTAAAATTTAGTCACTTTTAAGGCAAAATTCATTGTTTTTAGTAAAGTGAAATGGAATATTAAACTGTTCTGTAATTAAAACCTGCTCATTTAAATTATCACATACTTCATTTTCAGTTTGTAGTCGTTGTGAAGTTGTTCTTACCATGCAAATTCTATTAATGATGGAGTTAAAGACATTGGATGTCACCTTGGAGAAGTTAAGTCTTGTTTTCACACTGCCTTTCTGATTTCCCACAGAGACCAGTGTTATGAGATCTCTGACATGCTTACCCATGGTCATGATTGATTTCAAAAAAGTGCTGATTTCTGTCTCATTACATTGGCCTGGGAATACAGGCAAATTTGTTTTCAGAGGAAACTTTTCAAAGTATGTAACAGACTCCAGTAAAAAACAAGAAAAGAAAAGGAATGTTGATAGGCAGAAAGAGAAGGAAAGTGCATTACGATTGCATTGACATCCTTCTTTAGAGATCAGGGGAAATATGGCAAGCGTGACTTCTATTACCATTATAGAATATCGCATTCAGCTGTGATGGAGCAGAACCGAGAAAGTGGATCCCAAGGTATTTTCACTTCATGCATTTGGCATTGTTATTAGTTATTGCATTTAGGATACACTGGTCTGTTTATTCCTCAAGTTCCCTCACAGAGAAAACATTAACCATGGAGAAAGAATATTTGATGTTACAAATTATCTAGCTCACTGGTCTCATTTCCCATTTAGTATGCAATTATTTGTTTAGCTTCCCTTAGCAAATGAAATTTCAAGGGCATTTCAAGGAATATAAATAATATAAAAAGAAAGTAGAGCCCCGAAGAGTTTTGTCCCTCTTTTCCTTATTTATTTATTTACTTATATTTTATATTCAGAAACAGCACTGAAACATGCATATGTATGAATCAACAAAATCAGGTTAGCTAAGAAATTGGAAATTGCACTCCACTAGAACATTTGTCTTGCTCTAGAGATCTTTGTTACGGATTTGAGGGACTAATAAAAAATCACCAGCATGACTGGAACAGATGTTTTTTATGGACTTGGATTGCTAATAGTCTTTTTAGCTTCTCCTAAGGATTTAAGTAGATTCCTCACTTGTCCTCAATACCTGAAATTATGTTAACATTGTCCGAAATGTACACTAACAAGCTACATTAAAAATGCCATAAATTGGAAAGGGGATATTGAAGATTTTGGCAATGCAGAATAAATTTTAAAAGCAACAAAAAAAAAGATAGCTATTTGATAGATTAAAAATAGATCTGTAAATAAATAGAAGATATGCCAAGACAAAGGCATACTTTGGACATAATAGCATGAAATACTCATAACAAAAATAATTAGCTAATAGTTTGCTTTTTAAGGCAAAAGATAACTCATTTCCACACAGAAAATTACCAAGATCAAGAAGCACACAGTAGAAAATGAACTTAAATGCTGTTTCTGTGTTTACTTTGCTGGTGTGCCTGGAAGTGCTTTTGCTGGGAATTCATATGCAATGTTATTTCTTCCTAAGCCCTTACAAGTTGCTCCCAGTGGAGTCCAAAATTGATCAATTTTGCAGAGACCAAAATAGGTAAGAAACAGCAGTTAACAAGCTTCCTAGAGTCCCTGGGAAGGCTGTTTTGTTGCCATCCTCTTAAACTGCATGAGTAGGTGCAAATGGGGCACCTGCCCCCAGCCTTGCCCTCTCTCTGCCCATCTCAGTTGGAGCACACCCCTTAAGGCCATCTTGCCATCTGCTTCCTCAGATCCTCGTATTGCCCACAATTTATTTTGTTCTCATTACCGAATGATGATACATGATGAGAAGCAGAGTCCAGTCTAGTAGTGCTATACAATGCTATGTACTTTCTCCTTCCCTGTTAATCACAACGAGATGTGCAGATATATACCACTTTCAATTCCTGCTTTACATTTGTAAACTATGTAAACCTGAGTAAGTTTCCTGAGCTCTGAGCTTCAGTTTACTACTCTAAAATCAGGGTATATATTATCTATTTCTTAAGACTATTGTGAGCTAAGAATGCATAATACACTTGAAAATGTCTAAAGTAGTATAAGGCACATGGTAAGTAGTCAATAAATAGTCATTGCTACCAACCTTTTATTCACTAATTCCATGGATATATATAGAAATATTTACATGTACATGAATTATAAGAATTTATAAAATAGGACCCTGACCTCTCAAAAAAGCTCCTATTCTAACTGATAAAACAAGTATATAGATAAATAATTAATCCATATAATAATAATTAAATGTGTCAATAAAGGTATATGTGTATTTAAAATTTGAAAAATAAGAAAAGAAACAAAACTGTTTGAAAAAACTATAGCCATATTTCTTGAAAATTTTATGACAACTTCAAAAATGCAAGAACCTCAATAAACCCCAAGCAGGAAAATAAAGAGAAAACTACCAAATATTGTGTAGTCAGATTTCAGGGAGAGTCTTAAACCCATCCAGAGAAAAAACACATTCTAAGGAAACAATGGTAAGAATAATTTCTCATCTGATGAAAAAAATTCAAGCCAGAACACAATGAATAACATTAAACTACTGAGAAACAAACTAAAACTGCCAACTTAGAGTTCTATATTCAATAGAAATTTTATACCAAAACTGAAGACGAAATAAAAATATTTTCAGATAAGTAAAAGTAGAGAGGATTCACAGTTCACAGATCTGCACAATTAGAAATATAAAAGAAACTTCTTCAGCCAAATGGAAAGATAAAGTTATAGGAGAAAATAAAGTAAATGATTAAATTATAGAAAATAGATAATTTTTTAAATTAAAATTATTTAAAAGATAAATATAAAATTATATTAATCACATAGGCCATACATTTAACAATAACAGCATGAGACAGATAGATAGCTAGACATAAACTGCTGTTAGAAGTGGGATAATATTAATTTATGATACTCTATACTAAATTAGGAGGACACATACTGACTAGAGCAATCACTAAAAATAAATGAACAAGAAAAATAAAACAGTATAACTAAAAGTTAATTCCAAAGATAATATGAAACAATGAAAATACTCAATTGATCAAAGAGAAACTAGAAAAGCAAGAACAAGAAACAAGGGAAACAAAAAGCAAGTAGCAATGTAATAGATTTAAATCTAGAAATATAAATAACTATATTAAATATAAATGGATAACAAACAATAACTGAAAGTCAGAGATTGCTAAATTGATGAAAGAGGAAACATATACAACTATAAGAGACAAAGTTAAGGTCTAAAATCCAGATAGACAAAAGTAAAAAGATGGAAGAAGACATACCATGCAAATGTAAATACAAAAACTGGGGTGGCTATATTAAAATCAGATGAAATGTAGTCCAAAGATAGCCTACTGGAAATTAAAAGAGACATCAATTTTAATAAATGAGGATCAGTTCAATAAAATTATATAACAATATTCAATGTAAATACAGCTAAGAATGGATATTCAAAGTAACAGAAAAACTGACTTAACTAAAAGAACAAATAGATAATCACACAATTATAGTTGCAGATTTGAGTACTCCTCAGTAATTAATAGGACAAGTGGACAGAAAAACAGGAACTATAAGGACAACTTAAATGGCCCAATCAATCAACTTAACTTAGGTGGCATTAATAGAAAGCATCACTCAACCAGCACAGAATATACATTCTTTTCATAAAACATATTTGGTGCTGGGGGTTTAGCTCAGCGGCATAAGTGCATGCTTGGCAAACACAAGGTCATGAGTTTGATCCCCGGCACCAAAAAAAAAAAAAAAGAAAAAAAAACATATTTGATACAAATAGAACATTCACCAAAAGGAACCATATTCTGAGCTAGAAAATCAAGTTTCTGTAATCTTCAAAGAAACAAAATTATACACTGCATTTCTCTTTGATCACAGTGAAATATAAAGCAGAGAAACAAAAAGCTTTTTCTTTGAAAAGACTGATGGAACTGCTAAGCATCTAGACAGTTGTTTTTTTATAGAAAAGAAATGAGGTATCAAGCTATAAAAAAGAAAAACCTTAAAATCAAATCACTAATACTTAAGTGGACACAAGACATGGTCAAAGAGTCTGGTGAATGTTTAAATTTCTAAAAATGTATTACAGTACAAGACACATTGCCACTGATCCTCTTCAAAATACTCTCCTTCACTTTGAACACATTAATCCCATTGATCTCACCACTTTCTGAAGCAGTTCTGGAAGTGCTCTTTTGTGTGTATCTTTAGATGTGCTGTCATGACTGTCTTGATGTGCTAAATCAGTTCAAACTCTTTGGTGGTCATTTCGACTTTAGAGAACAGACAGATGAGGTCACACAGTATGGTTTCTATTTGACAGAAAATGCTATAAATGATTGATCAACAAAGAGTAATTCAAAAATATGGTGAATGTTTTAATAGTTTGTTACAGTGAAAGACACATTGCCACAAATCACTCTCAAAATACTCAACATTCCTTCAAACACACTTATCCCATTGTTCTTAACAATGTGTTTTTTTTACTGTAGTAACTTTTTAATTTAAACATTTACTGTAGTTTTCAACCATCCCTTGAATTATATATTAAATGCACAATACTAATGCATGTTACTAATGCATATACTAATGTATATTACTCAGCATATAGCCAATATGAAAAGGATATATATGGCATGATTCCAACTATATGATATTCTAGGAAAAGAAAAATTGTGGATATGGTATAAAGTCAATGAATGTCAGGTGTTTGTGAGAAGGAAGGCAACTAAGTGTAGCACAGAGAATTTTTAGGACAATAAAACTATTCTGTATAATTCCAAAATGGTGAACACATATCACTATACATTTCCCAAACCCCACAGAATGTATGGTACAAAAGATGAACCATGGGCTTTAGAGAATATGAAAGTATTAATATCAGCTCACTATTGTAACAAATGAGTGGCATGAATGCCAGATGCTAATAATAAGGGAACTTTCAAAGAAGAAGGCAAGGGAGAGTGGCATATGGAGTATGTATTCAGGTTGTTTTTGTGTATGTGAAAGCCAAAAATTGCTCCAAGAATGTCTATTTGGGAGAAGAAAATATTTGCCAGCTATTCATCTGAATAGCTTTCATCTGAAAGAGAGTTAATTTCTAGAATACAAACAATGCCGAAAACCTCACAATAAAAACACATGATCCAATCTAGAGATAGGAAAACGATGTGAATAAACACTTCTCAAAAAAAGAAATACAAATGGCCAATAAATATATGTAAAGAGGTTGAAGATCATTAGCCATCAGGGAAATCTAAATTGAAACAATAATGAGATGTTATCTCATCCCAATAATAATAATAGTCTAGAATGGCTATTGTCAAAAATATAAAAAAGAGCAAATGTTAGGGAGAAGAAGAACTGAAAACATCGTACCACAGTGAATTATGTGCACCCATGTTTATAGCAGCACAATTTGTAATAGCCAGATCTTGGAAACAACCTAAGTGCCCATCAACTGAGGAATGGATAAAAAAGTTGTGGCATTTTTATACAATGGAGTACTACTCAGCTATAAAGAATGATCACATCGAGATATTTATAAATAAATGGACACGACTTGAGACCATTCTCTTAAGTGAA
>PVJX010048090.1:0-11646 GCA_004027295.1 Dolichotis patagonum
GAAATAGACTGTTTCTGACTGTACTGTCACAGCATAAACTATAACCATTGAAAGAATTCTAGAAAATAAATAGCATATAAGTTACAAGAAAATGAATCAGTAATAAAATAATTAATTCATAAGGTGAGAACATAAAATTTGAGACAGTGTCACAAATAGTAAATGCTAAGTACAATGGCAAATGAGTCTAATGATGTATTTGATATAAGTAGACAAATTGCTTTCATTAGAATAGAACAACCATAGATATTAAATTTTTAAAGGTAAATGTGCTACTTTCTTGACAAAGATACTTTAAATGCGGTGACACAGGAAGGCAAAATTAAAAAGTTGAGAAAATATGCATGATGCAGACTGTCTTTGAATAGAACAAGCAAAGAATCTCAATAAAAAGACATGTAGCAAAGGATAATTATCTTTAGTTTATAACGGTCCTGGGGACAATATATTAGAAGGATGTAACAGTGTTACATTCGTATGTATTAGCAATAGAGATTTAAAATGTATAAGACAAATATCAACTGAATTACATGAGAAATGTACACCTAAAATTACAGTGAGAAAATTTAAAAGAATTTTTTAATAACAAAAAATGATTAAAGTTAGGGAAAATATAAATATTATAATTAAAATTCTTGTTATAACAATGACAGAATGCAAAAATATGTAAATAAAGGACACACTTAAATTTGGAAAGTGGCTCATGGGCACCTGAAGTATTTTTGTATTCAGTTATTGTTTGGGAACTAGAAAATAAAATTCTAAAAATGTCATAAGTCAATGAAAAAATAATAATTCAAGTTACAAAATATTTTAAGCTTATAATAGGCCTGTCATGTAATAAAATATGTTAATGTGTAAAACCTGTTTAAAGAAAAATACATATCTCAAAATTAATATATTGAAAGAATATATTGAATTTCTTCATATAATCAACATAGAATGTCCATTATATGAAGAAATTCACAATAACAAGTAAGAAAAAAAATTACATTCAAGGAAAGTAGAGGGAATACAATATTGATAAAGATAAAAACTATGAGAGAAAATACAGAGAAAATATTAACAAATAATTAAGTTTGGTCTTTGAAAATATAAAAACTTGCTTGTTCCCAGTAAAGATCAAAGTGTCAGGACAGGTGATAAAGAGAGAAAGATGTGAGACACACACACACACACACACACACACACATGCACACACAGAGAGAGAGAGAGAGAGAGAGAGAGAGAGAGTTGAAAAAGCAATAAAGTAGCATTGCTAACTGAGAGAAAAGGGACAGTACTGAAAATGAGGGAATAATAAACAAGTTTTGGCTGACAAACTTGAAACTCTATGTAGAATGTGTAACCTGCTAGCAAAATATGTATACCAAAACAGGAAGAATAAGTAAAAATAAATATCATTTTGCATTAAAGTCATTAAAATTCCAGCTGCTATCATACCTGGTGAATTTTCCTAAACATGTAACTTACATAAAACTTTCCTGAGCTGAAAAATTAAGAAACTTTCAGACATAATTTTAAAGGGCTATTGTCTTAGTTACTTTTCACTCCTCACTGAGACAAAATACCTGATGCCCAAAGTGAAGGAAGGAAAGGGTTATTTCTTACAGTTCTTGGAGGTTTCATTCCATACTCAGCAGGTTCCAGGGCAGGAGGGTATGGCAGGGCCATAGTTCATGGTGGCTGCAAACAGCAAGGCACAAACTGGCAAGAGGCAGACAAACCTTCTTCCTGCCATTACATCCTATCCTGGCTCCACTCCTAGGCGGGTGTAGCATTCACACCACCAATCCAAGCACTAAACAATGAACCAATCACAAACACTAGATTTGGTCCAGTCCATAGTCCCATGAGGCTTGGGGGCCACTGACATAAACCATGACAGCTATCATAACACTGATATCAATTTATGATATAAATATCACAGAGAAAAAAAAGAAAATTAGGGATAATTCCTCTTATGAAAATAAAAGTCACAAAAAAAAGCAGTTTTAAAAAGATCATTTGTAGCAATAAACACCTGCATAAAAAAGACAGGTCTCAAGTAAACAACCCAATGTTGTACTTACCAATATACAAAAAGAAAAAAAATAAGATCAGATTAGTAAAAAGAGAGAAACAAGGGTCAGAACAAAAATAATTGAAATATGGTATAAAAAATAAAAGGAAAATCAACAGAACTAAGCATTTTTTTTGCAAAGATAAAGAAAATTGACAAACTATTAGTTCAACTAAGAAAAAGAGAGAAAACTCAAATATAATTATGAATTAAAGAGAAAACATTACATCTGATACCACAGAAATTCTAGGGATCCTGAGAGAGAGCTATGAACAATTATATTCTAAAAATTGGATAACCTATAAAATTAGTAAAATTTGTAGACATACACAACCTATCAAGATTGGGATATAGAGAAACAAAAAACTGAACAGATCAATAAGAAGAACATTGAGTCAATAATAAGAAATTCTCCCATCAAAGAAATGCCCAGAACATGATGGTTTCACTCCTGAATTTTACCAAACATTTAACAAGAACCAAGCAAATCCTTTACAATGTCATCCACAAGAGAAAAAAGCAAATACTTTCAATTTATTTTATAAAGCCAATGCTCCCCTGATAGCAAAGCCAAACTAGAACTTCGCAACAAAGAAGTTGTAGGAAAATATCTTTGATGAGCATTGTGGGTTCTTCTAAGTATTGCAGTTTCAAGCCATTGGTTCTCCTGGAGAGCTCCTTATCGATAGCTTTCCAGATATGAATTTGGCCACGATCATCAGAGGAGCTCGGGACTTTGTGATGCAGTGGCTGTGGTTCACTTTGGGGGAGCTCTGGTCTTTACATTCAGCATCGCTTCCTGGCTCCATAGGGGAAGATGTGTGCTGTTTACTCTCCAGAAGCTTGTCACACTGGCTTCCTGATATTAACTTGGCTGTTGTCATTGTCGAAGGAATTCAGGACCTCATTGTCACTGAGGATGGCTGTGGTATTTTTCAGGGCAGCACTGGTTCTTATTTGGAGCTTGACTTCTTAGCTCCAGTATAGAACCCTCACCCTACAAGCACAGATTCTTTACCCTGCTGGCACAGACTTTCTAGCTTCCAACTTTAGGCCTTCCCAGAGCAGATGCATAAAACAGACGTGCATGAGTCCTTGTCCTGGGCTCTAGACATCCAGCTGGACTCATGGGAGGTATTGTCATGGGTTCTAGGTCTTCAGATGGGACTCATGCAGGCCATTGCTGTGGGATCCAGGCTCTCGGCTACGTATCTGGGTCTTTAGTGTTGTGGACAGATTTCCTGCACTTTCTTATATTTAACTCTGGGTGACCATCATAAAATAATATTATAAATTCTGTGTCCTGTATGTCATTGTTCTCTCTGCAACCCCTGACTACAACATGATTTTTATATACAGAAAGTATAAAAGTATCTATAAAGAATTTATCAAATTGCAAGTTTATTTTAAAGGTCCTTTTAACAGAGTGTAAGTTAATACAATAAATTCAGTGGTATTCCATATTTTGGCATTAAACACTTGGGTATAAAATATTAATGAAAAAATCAAGAAAAGCTAAACAAATGTAAGAATCCCATACATTCATGGACAGGAAGCCTCAGTGTCTATTAATTTTACATATATATTCTAATGTATACATGTGATTCCAATTGAAATCAGAATATATTTTATTGTAGAACCTATAAGAATGTTTCAAGTTATTCTGATATATAGAGAGTCTAAGAATAACCAAAACAATGCTGAAAATAACTTCCAAGGAGGACAAAGGCTAGCAATTTGTATTCATATATACATGTATATATGTAGGCTTATAAACTAGACCTAGTAATTAATAAAATTGTTTTTGCTACAAGCATGGTCAAATGAACCAATAAAACAGAACAGACAGTCCAAAAACAAACTATCACTTTTATAGTCAGCTGATTTATGATAAAGATGATAATACACTGATCTGAAAGAATGTCCTCATTGAGAAATATTTCTGCTTTGACTGAGGATCGATTTGGGAGAAGAGAATTCTTGTACAGTACAGAACAATCAGTCTCAGACATGCAAATCTAAAGAAGACAAGTTCAGGTTTTGAAATAAACATAGAACAGCATCTGTACGCCCTACAGTACTTAGGAAATACTTAGGAAAGCATTAAAAGGATGAATCATGAAAATGGATCTTAATATGTATTTCACTATAATTAAGACTTCTATTCATTTAAAACTCATAACTGAATGAGTCGAGTGTGGTGACACATGCCTGTAATCCCAGAACTCAGGGGGATGAGGCAGGAGGATAGCTGTGAGTTCAAAGCCAGCCTGGGCTGTAAAGTGAGTTCAAGGCCAGCCTGAACTGCATAGTGAGATTCTGTCTCAGAAAGACAAAAACAAAGCAGAACAAAACAAAAGAAAAAAAGAATGATAACTAATACAATGTAGTATATTAAATAGGATGCTTGAATAGGAAAAAATGCAATTATATACTCTTAAAAAGACAATTTGAATAAAACAGGAACTATAGTGAATAATAAAATTTAGTTATATAGAAGTTGATATTGTTAACAATCTAGACTTGATATACATTATACAATTCAGCATACAATTGAATATTTGCAAGAAGTGGCCAATTACTGGCTTCAAAGTCTCAAGAGTTTTCAAAGTATAGAAATAATTACTTTTTTTCTGACCAGAGTGCATTTAGGCAGAGATTCACACTTGGGAGATAATATAGCAACAATTATTATAAAAACATAAAAAAAGTTTACAAAGTAGTTAAAATAAATTTTTGAAAAAATAAATGTCCTTAAATGAATATACTAGAAGTATAGAAATTCTAAACATTAAAAACTAAAATATCTAACATATAAAGAATTAAAAAAACCAAACCCCTGAAATTCAAAGACCCAATCCAAAAATTGGCATCTGAGATGAATACACACTTCTCAGATGAAGAAACACAGATGACAAAGAAATACATGAAAAAATGTTCAGCATCATTAGTCATTAGAGAAAGGCAAATTAAAACCACACTGAGATTCCATCTCACTCCAGAAAAGAATGGCCAGGATAAAAAAATCTACCAACAACAAATGCTGGAGAGGCTGTGGGGGAAAAAGGAACTCCTCTGTATGGTAGGTGGGAGTGTAGACTGGTGCAACCACTGTGGAGGTCAGTCTGGAGGTTCCTCAAAAAGCTGGGATTGGAAGTCCCATTTGACCCAGCTATTCTGCTTCTGGGCATATTCCCAGAAGAACTGAAAACATCATACTACAGTGATATATGTGCCCCCATGTTTATAGCAGCACAGTTTGTAATAGGCAAAGAATGGATAAAAAGATGTGATATTTTTATACAATAGAGTGCTACTGAGATATAAAGAAGGACCACAGTGAGGTTTTTGTAGGTAAAAGGATGCTACTTGGGACCATACTCGGAAGTGAAATAAATCCAACTCACATGTGCAAATTCCATATCGTCTTCCTAGTGTAAGAAACTGAAAGAGTAAATAAGATACGAAATCTACAATAAATATTATGAAAGGGTGAGAAACTGCTCAAAGGGGAAAAATAACTCAGAGAAAAGGAGAGAAGAAGTTAGAGAAAAGAAAAAAGATATAAATTTGTATGTATTCACTTAAGATGATTGTGCTACTAATTCCATTAGTTCTTAGAACAAAACAGTTAACATTCATAGGATTAGATCAATTCTGCATGTTTATATCTGGTAATCTGAATAACTCTTTTGAAGATAACTAGGCAAAATAACAACCTTAGTTATGTTCCTACCACCTTGTTTTGAGAACCTATACAGTTATTGTTTTGGATTCTTTGCTATTGTTATTTATTTGTCTCTTGCTTGTTTTTCTTGTATTTTGTTTTGCTTTGTTTCATTTTTCTCTGTAATACAGAAAGGATAATTTTGTATAGGCTTATACATGCCTAGATCTTCTAAAGATTACCAGATTTGATTTTATTATGTGTGATGGCATAAACAGCTGCTGTGAAGAAAGCAAGACATTATGGCAGCCATTGCTGATTTTCTATCATCTTATTTTGAAGTCTGGTAATGCTTTTAGTCTTTGTTTTGATTGGTTTTATGTTGTTTTCTATTATTTGATTTCAATGTGTGAAGGTTATGGATAACTCTTTGAAGAGAACAAGAGACATTATAGTAACCATGGTTGATTTCCTATCATCTGGTTTTGAAGGCCTATAATGCTTTCATTCTTTTGTTCTGATCAGTTTTATACTATTTTGTTTTGTTTGAATTCATTGTGTGTAAAGATACGGACAACTAATTCAAAGAAAACAAGAGATGTGGTAGTCACTGGTGATTTCCTGTTGTCTTGTTTTGAAGTCCTGTGCTGCTTGCATTGTTGTGTTCTGATCTGCTTTGTTCTGTTTTCTTTGGTTTTGTTTTAACCTCTTTAAAATAAAAAATAAAATAAAATAAATATATTTTTATCCAAACATAAAAAAACAAAAATATTTATTAAAAACATATATATGTAATGAAATCTATCTATCTATCTACCTATATCTATATATAATTGGGAGGGGGACTTGGTCTCCTATGTAGTTCAGGCTGCTTGAGTTTTGGGATTACAGGGTTGAGTCGCCATGCCTAGCTATAATTTTCATCTTGCACATTGCACTCACATAACAAACTAAAGGAAAATATTTGGAATTGAATAATAAAGACACACTATAAAAATTTCAAATAATAAAAACACATTAATAAAATAGAAATGAAATAATTAATGAAAAGACTAATCACTTAATACATTAATTTTCAGAGGCTACAAGTAAAGAAATAAATTAACAATGTTAGGAATGAAATTGTTACAGAAAAATGAATGTCACGTCAAATGGAAGACTTATTGAAAAGAAGAATTAAAAGATACCTGTGTATTACACTCATGGGCTATTGGGATCAACTCAAAATCACTAGCAAAAAGCCAGCTTTGAGTCAGTTTAATATAGTTTACAAGCAGGAGGCATAAGGCATTACATGATTGGTTTCACAGATTGAATTAAGTCCTATATTGTCAGGAAAACTAACTGTAAATATATTTGCTTAAAAAGAAATTTTTAAGCAAATTTTTAAAGAAATTTTAAAAGAAGAAAAGAAATTTTTTTATCCTAATGTAGGAACATTCTGGGGATTAGAGGAAAGGGTTCAAGCAGAGAAAACAGGGGTTAAAGGTATCTTTGACTGTGTAACTTTGCCTGACCAAAGTCCTTGAAGCCAGTTAGAAGCAGTATATTTTATCAATTAAGGGAAATAAAAGCTGAGAATAGTCAAATTGGTCCAGCACATTATCAGAAGAAAAGCAGCTAGATCCAGACAGTCAAGGCTGATGGAATTCAGCAGTGTTTATGTGACAGGCAGCAGGATCATAGGCAAAAGCTACTAGTTGATTCTAATCTGCTATAACATGTCTGTAAGCTTATTATTCTGTATCTGTGCCTTTAATAATCATATAATTGTGCCCTTACACTATAATTGTGCCCCCCCAAAATGAGAAAACAGAAAGAAAAGATGCTATAAATTTTAAAAAATAGAGGTCTTAAATTTTTGCAAATATATAGGGAATTGCAGATGGAAACAAATTATTTAGAAAATGAAGATCAAAACTAATCCATAAGGAATGAGAAAATTAAATAATATTAAAGATGTCTAATTAGTGTTCAATAATATTTTCACAAATTTACATTATGTTCAAATAACTTCACTACTGATAAATATCAGTCATTTAAGAAAAAACTTTTGTGTGCCCAAATTATAGGAAATAACACCAAAAAGACATGGGGCAATTGCTCAGATTAAAGTAATACCAAAAAATACACTTTGTTCATAAAAGGAAAACCATAGACTAATTATATTCACTCACACAAATGTAGAAGAAAACAATTGCAAAATAAAACATAAGTAAAAAAAAGACAATATGGGCCTGGGATTTAGCTCAGTGGCTTAAGCGCCTGCCTGGCAAGCGTGAGGTCGTGAGTTCGATCCCGGCACCAAAAAAAAAAAAAAGACAATAACATGGCCAGTTTGGAGAAAAAAATTTTGTGACATAAAATATATCATGCTATAGAATTTATTAATTTAATGTTGTGTATTATTTTTCAAATGATATTATTATATCAGGAATTCCAGTTGTTATCTTGATAAACTTTCTGCAAAGAAATTTACTTTATCACACAGTTAGGAATATCTTGAATATCCTTCACTTATGTAACCTCCTGAACATTTATATAGGTGAAAAATAATTCATTTATAATCAAATGAGCCTAGAAATTGACTTTTTTTTAATACAATAGCCACACAAGTACTTATTTACTTGGTGTTAATAAATATATTCTGAATTTCATGTAGACTAAAGCTACAGAGTAAACCAAGAAATGACCAAAGCTTCTGTGGTATTAACTCATCAAGACAATATGGGTAGAGCGATCTATATTGTACTTGTTCTCTTTCTTATTATAAGCCATTTTTATTTCTCATTTATATTTAATCAGAATGTACTAGTTTTTTAAAATAATACATGTAGGGAAGGCAATCTTATCTGTAAAGTTAATTTACAATATGAAGGGCAGATTTGCAACAAGTCTAGTATAAATAGCCATGTTCTGTTAGGACTGACCACTGCAGAAAGATAATAACAAAACGTTTATTCATTTTTTCCTCACTTACCACGCTGATCCTTGAATGACAGTATGAATCAGTCATACTGATGTTTTCTTGAAATCTATTGCCAGAATGCCAGACATAAACGCTACCATTTCTTGGAGCCAGCTGAGTATGGACTGAAACCTCCAAACACTGTAATCTAAATAAACCTTTGCCTCTTCATTTTGGGTGTCAGGTATTTTCTCTCAGCAACAAGAGAAAAGTAAGACAATACCTCAGTACAACTGAGAAGAAATCGGTACATTTTCAAGTCATTTTCACAAAGTATTAAATGAAATTTATTTTTTCTTATGTAGGTGCATTTAGGAAGATTACTAAATGCTAACTTAATAAAAACAGCTCTATGGAACTTTTTAAAAATGAATAAATTAGAACAGTTACTTTGGTTTCCTTCATACTTTTCATAACTAACTTGTATAGTATTTTGCCTCCATCTTACTCACGCCTCCATGATTCTAAAGGAACTTTACAACTCACCGCATGTATATCCTTGTTTAAAAGTCAAATAGTACCCAGCAGGGGCAGCACAGGCTGCATGGTTCAGATCTGTCCCTGGTAACAGTCCATGCTACTTCAACTAGATCTTACTATACTCAGAATTCCCGGGAAAAAATTAGTGTTGAACTTAGTTGGTGCATCTAAACTTAAAGTGTGTGTTATTTTTTCTTTTCTCTTGGACTTTCGTTTCACTGTAGATAAACCCCCCAAAATATTCTTGCTTAGTGAAATTTAGAATAAGGAAAGAAAAGCACTTCAGTCAACTTTACTGTGTCCTCTACATTTGAAAAGGGTAGTTTTTGTTTTGCCTTTATAGAAAAAAGAAACTCTCTCCTGAAAGATGTCAAGGTATCATTTGAAATTCAAATAGAGCTCCTAAAATTAAGCTGAAATGGTAAATAGTAGGGGTTTATTTTATAAATCAAATGGATTATCTGCTACAAACTGCTGTTAAAGTATCCACATCACCCTGCTTATGTTACGTCTAGGCAATACTAATAATCAAAAGAACAAAAGATTTAAGAATTTCACCACAAATACAAGTGTATGCAACATTTTTTAAAAGGAACAATTTCAAATCTTATTTACATACCAGTTCCAATTCTAAGTATTGAAAATGAAAAATACAGTTACTGTTTTTGAATCATAATCTGTAGTCTTACAAGTTATATAAAGATACCTCAATACTGACTTATGCAAAGTTCTCAACAAGAAACTCACTAAATTATAGCACTAGGCAGTTTGATTTTTAAAAATTTTATTTCATTACATACATGATAATTGTTTTAAATTTTCACATATCACTTGATTAGGAAAATATCCTCAGATAAACTTTTATCTTATAGCTGGACAAAAGTCAGCTATATAATTTTTTAAATTAAACTTTCAGGGCAAATTGGAATGTATGTTAGGATTGATTATTTAACCCAGAACTGTTTTTCTCATTTTTGTATCTAGAAATTTTTACTCTGTATTTAAACCTTTGGAAATTTCCAAAATATAATAGCTGACGTTTCTAAATGAGGCATAGATTCATAACTGGAATTTGTGGGTTAAAACCTGTTCTAAAGAGGTGCTGGTAAACATCTTTACATGAATGAATTCCAGTCCTGAAAGTCACTTGAAGGAGGCATTTCAGACTTTCCTACATATAGAATCCTGAGCTGATCAGAATTTGGAAGAGAGTGACTGAAAGTCACATGTGTACTGGCAATGATCCAAGCCTTACACAAATAATTTCGGGTGTCCACTTGAACTAAGGAGGAGCCGAAAAATAGCACTAATGATTTTTTTTGTCCTGGAAAAAATGAAATTCACCTCAAAGTTGAAGAAACAAGTACATTTAACATTTTAATTATTTATACCTACAGCTTTTTGTCCTTAAAATACCTGTCAGCTATTTCTTTTTCACCCAGAAGCTGTACAAAATATTTTACAGGGAAATGAACTCTATTTTATCATAATTACTCTTATAAAATATGTATATATTGCTACAGTATCTCTTGTGAAATTGGTTCTTCACGTACCTCATTATACAATGACATAGTACCCTAAAGTAGCAGCTTAGGAAATAAAGAGATGTGTAGTTTACCTTGGTTTGGGTCAAGCTGACTTTACATTATCAAGAACGAGAGGTGATAACGAAGAATAAAACTGCAAGCAATTTCGTAGACAGTAAAGAGAAACAGATATCGACAAACGTCAATCAGTCATACTTAGATGGTTATATAATTCAGTTAAATTCTCACTTTTTCCTCTTCTTTGTTCTTTCTCTGCATAAAGCCACTGTGAACACAATATTTATCCTCACGAAGGAAATGCAAGCTAATGGTTCTATTCAGAAGATGCTGCTAAAATAGCAGACAACAAGGGCCAAGGACGAGGGCCTGAAAGTGACCTCTTAAGAACTGGACTGTACAGCAGGAGACGAGCAAGGGAAGCTTCTCCTGTATTTATAGCTTCTCGCGTGGTTTGTTTTATTTCCCGAAAGCCGCCTTTGCTCCTGTCAGTTGAGCTGGGCTTTTGATTCACAGCAGAATGCAAATCCAACCACGAACTGTGAAGAATCTAGGTTTTTGTGCTTCCTATGAGAATCTTAAGTACTAGTAATAGAAATAAAGCACACAGTAAACATAATGCTCTCGAGTCATCCTAAAAGCACCCCCAGACCCCCACACTTGGGGAAAAACTGTCTCTTGGTGCCTTAGAAGGTTAGGGATGGCACTTTAGGGGCTTAGATTTACGATTCTTTATCAAAATGTGCTCCTACTTTTATCTCAACTGAAAAGAGAGAAAAGGACACTGGGCTGGGAGCTGGAAATTAATGACTTTGCTAGAGGTCCCTGCCTTCCACAATGGAAGAGAATGTGGCATGGCCACTCCCACATCAAAAGTGTAGGAGAAGGATGTTTCCTCCTATTGGTCCAGAAGACAGATGTAGGC
>PVJX010048091.1:0-11608 GCA_004027295.1 Dolichotis patagonum
TGGAGAAAATGCTGCTCAATCACCTAAGTCAACATCCCTTCAACATAGAACTGCTTACCTTCTGGGCCATGTAGAAGGAACCAGTCCACCTGAGAAAAGATAGCATCATTTTCAGGAAAATTTATCACTAGTTCATCTCTCAGCAGGCCTGTAATTTTAGTGTCAGCAGAAAGCTGACGAGAAACCATAGGGGAGGAGAAAACAAAGCAGTCAGCAGTGGACCATGTCACTTATATCTTCATATTGTTTTATTCTCTGTGAGATCATAACCATATGGGGTGAGTTCTACTCAGAACTTTTGACTAATTTCCCCTGACACATAATAAGAAAATTCAGAAGGCATAGAATCATGTAGTCAATCACCAGTTCTCTCATTTGGTCACTTAGTTCTAATTATCCCAGTGGACATGTGATATAATGATCAGGCTCTGGAGTGAGAGATTCCTGGAAGCACCTGTAGGCTCCCAAGAGCTCTTGAGTTCATCCGTCAACAATATGTGTGCCTTCACTACTAGTCCATACCCAAGGGGAGCCCATGGTTTCCAGGAATTAATGTTCATGCAATATATGATTTCCAAGTTTTTGGATTCAGATTCCAATCAGTGTCAGGAATTTAACTGAATTTACAAAGAAATACCAAGAGAATTGGACAAACAGAATCAGAGCTAATGGGTGAAGGTTGAAGGAATTAATCACAGTAGAATGAACAGAAATGAAACTGAGGCACAGCCTGAGTTGGTCTCCACTCTAGGTAGAAGCATCATGATTGAACTTCATTCTACTACAAACTAGAAAGAGGATATTAATTTTTCTGAAAACCACTATGCAAATACTCTTCAGTCACAATATGCTTTATGCAAAACTAAATACAGAAATGTGAGACATAGATCAAAATGTGACCTTGTGAACTACAAAATATGCATAAGAAAATACCACTTTTATCTAGAATCATTGATGTCTCAAGTATGAGAATAACCAGATAATAATTTAAAACAACTAGTATCAATACACTAAATGTTAATTTAGATATAATAGATGAGAAGATTAGGTATTTCTAGCAACAAATAGAATTGTATAAGTAGTTTATTCAAAGCATAAAAGCTGAATCCTGAAAAATCACCTATATAAAATTTCTCATGCATGGGCCCATGGAAGATCAGATACTATAAAAATAGTCCTGAAGGAAGTAGCTGTCAAAAATCATGCACACATGGAATAAATGCTGAAAATAAAATCCAAGTGACTAGGATATGCGGCATTCTAACATCAATAATTAGAGCATAAGGAAAGAAGACAATTACAAAATCTTTGGCCAAAATAATGGACCAATTCATCATATCTGCGAAAATACATAAACCAAGAATCTTACTCTATCTACATAAAACACAGAGAAACAAAAAGATACTTCAAAACTGCACAGTGAAATCATCATTGAAGTAAAAGAAAGAAATAGTAAAACATACAAAAAGGAGACATATAAAGAAATGAAATGTCTACCTATGGTGGCACATGCCTGTAATCTCAGCACTCTGAATGCTGAGCAGGATGACTGCCATGCGTTCAAGTTCAGCCTGGGATACTTAGTGATTTCCAGCCCAGCCTGAACTTCATAGGGAAACAAGATGAAAAATAAATCAAATATTACCAAAATCCCTACAGAATGTCTCAGTCCCACCCACCCAGCAATATGACACATGTATACAAAAGAATGACAAAGAGAAAAGGTTCATATTTGATGGGTTCTTGCATGACCCCAGTGTTCTATGTAGAACAAAAGGCCTTGTCTTCCAAAGCTCATGGCTTTTATATGTGTCAGTCAGGGAGATAGGCAGGGGTCAGGGCAGAATGCATAGAGAAAGAAACTTTGTAGCTGCACCAGGCACAGAGGCCTCTCCTTAGCAATGCACATCTAGTTTTGAGTTATGCAAGTCTGGAATCTTTACTGACAGAAATATTTGTTTCAATATAGCCATCATTATATATCTCAGTGAATGGGTGAAGGAAGACCAAGGACCTCTTCCAGCAAGGGTGTTGTTTCTCTAAAGAGAGCAGTGCGCTGGTCTCCCACAAAATACAAAATTCAAATGGCATTCCTGTACAGAAATAACAAATAACAGAAATTAGAGGGAAATGTGCTTCATTAAATCATCAAAAAATGTAAAATTTAATATTTTGGATTAGTCTAACAAAGAAATAAAAGAACTCAGCAATGAAAACTACAGTATTCTGAAAAAGAAGACTGAAGAGAATATGAGAAAAAGAAGATATCCTTCATTTTTGGATAGACAGAAACAACATGGTGAAAATAACGATACTCCAAAAACTGCTACATAAATGTAACACACTCTCAACCAAAAATCCAATGACATTCCTCACAGAACTGAAGAAAGTATTGTGAAAATTTATATGGGACCAGAAGAGACCCTGAAAAGCTAAAGGAATAATAGGCAACAGGACTAAGATGAGAGGAGCCACACTTACAGTACAAAGCTACAATTATTTTTTTTAAAACATGGTATTTGAAAAGAAAAAAAAAACAAAGACTCATGAATCAAGTAAACAGAATAAAAGATACCAAAACTACTATAGAGCCACTCAGTTATGTTGTTTTTTACTGGGAAGCCTGATCCCTTCACTGGAACAAAAATAGACTCTTTAATAAATGGTGCTGTGAAAACGGGTTCTTCCAGTGCTGAAGGCTGAATGTAGCCCCATATCTCTCAGCATGCACTGAACTATCATCAAAATGGATCAAACAGCTAAGTATTAGAACAGAAATACTTAGTCTACTAGAAGATTAGTGGACAAAATTGTTGAAGACACAGGGGTAGAGAAAGACTTTCCAAACAAAACATTGGTTGCACAAGAAACACTACCAATCAACAAATGGAATCACATCAATTTAAAAGCTTCTGCACAGCAAAGGAAATCACTGAAAGAATTAAGAGACAACCTATCAAACTGGAAGTAATTTGTACCAACTACTACACAAAAGACTAAATCTACAAAACATAACCAATTCTGAAATCAGATCTCTAATTTCAAGACCCAGTTAAAAAATAGACATCTGAAATGAATAGACAATTCTCAAATGAAGAAATATAAATGGCCAATACATTCATTAAAAATGGGCAACAATTCTGGCCATCCTAGGAATATAAATGAAAACACTGAGACTCAATGTCCCTCTAGAGAGAATCCTACATCAAGAAATAAACCAATAACAAATGCTGGCACTGCTGCAGGAAGAAAAGAATGCTTTTCAACTGTTGGTGCAACTGTAAATATTTACAACCACTGTTGAAATAACTATGGAGGTTTCTCAAAAAACAAACAGTAGAAATTTCATTGGAACAACTATTGCACTTCTATGTATCTTCTCAAAAGTGTTGAAGATATCATGCCATAGTGATATATGCATATCTTTGTTTACAGCAGTGAAATCCATAGTATTTAAATCTTGGACACAAACTGTGTGTCCATAAAAAGATAAATGGATTTTTAAAATGTGGTATTTATAAATAAATGGACACAACTTGAGACCATTCTCTTAAGCGAAATACACCAAACTCACAAGTGTAAATACCATATAGTCTCCCTAGTATGAGAGTTGATAAGAGTATATAAGATTTTATGGTAAGCATGAGTCCCTATCTCATAGTTTTGAAGCCTTTCAATGTTTTCAATCATCATTTGGAATGGTTTTATTCTGTTTTGTTTGACTATATCATGCTTGATGATATGAGCAGCTGTTTTGAAGAAAACAAAACATTATGGCAGCTATTGCTGATTTAAAATCATCCTTCTTAGAAGTCCTACCATGCTTCTATTCTTCTACTACCATTGGTTCTATCACATTGTGTCGCATTAGGATTTGAATATGTGTGATAGTTTAAACAAAATTTTTCTATCGAAAATGAGATATTATAGTACACATTGATCATTTTCTGTTATTCGTTTCAGAAAGCCCTGTAATTCTTTCACTCTTTGAATGGCTTTATACTATTTTGTTATGGTTGATATTATTGTATTTGAAACTATGCTCAACTATAGAAGAGAATGAAATACTGTGATAGCTACTGTTGATGTCCGATTGTCTTAATGTAAAGTACTGTGTTTAAAAACAATGTGGTATTTACACACAATGGAGTATTACTGTGCAACAGAAAATATAAACTTAGGTCACCATAGGAAAGTGGATATACTTGTGACAAAATGTTAAGTAACACCAACATGCAAGATTCAATACAGCATAGTTGCTCTCATATGAAATGTTATAACTACCTTCGTCAATATCAGATACTAGAAAAGAGTACTGTAATCCAATACATTTAATCTATCTAAAATTTTACCTTGGCAGTACAAATAAATGACATGTTTTATATGTCCTATTTTTCTGATTTTTCAATCTTTATATATGATAATTAACTTTATAAAGTCTTATGGATTTGATGGTGGAAATATTAAAAGGGGAAGCTCAGGGAAGAAAATGGAAATGCATTATGTACATGTTCCAATTTCCTGCAGTGAATGTAATCACTGTGTACTGCAAACATGTTCCAATAAATGTGAAAAAATATGTGAACATAGAACATCTACATAAATAAACTATAGAGTGATTAATAATATGAGGTAAAATATATTCCATGCCAATGTGTTAGATTTCTTATCAAATATTAACTTAGGATCTTGGAATAAAAGATGCATTTTACTTTTGGAGTATTACATCTTCAATTTTAAATCATGAAAAGAATTTTTAACATTAAAATTTATTAACAGTATCAAGCTGTTTTGCTCATATTGTTTTGTCAAAACTTACTTTAAGAAAAATTCATGCTGAAAAATTCTTTTTTTTATTTTAATGAGAATAAAACAAAAGAGGGCAAAGCAAAGCATATCAGAACAGAACAACATAAGCAACATAGCACTTTACAAAGAGACAACCGGACATTAACAGTAGCTATGAAAATAGCTACTTTCTCTGCTATAGTTGAGCATAGTTTCAAATACAATAATATCAAACATACCAAAATAGTATAAAATCATTCAAAAAAGTGAAATAATTACAGGACATTGTGAATGGAATAACAGAGAATGATCAATGGCTATTATAATACATCATTTTCAATAAAAAATTTGTTTATAATATCACATTTATCAAAATCCCAATAAGATACAACATGATAGAACCAATGGTAACAGCAGAATAGAAGCATGGTAGGACTTCTAAGCAAGACGATATTAAATCAGCAATGGCTGCCATAATGTTTTGTTTACTTCAAAACAGCTGTTCATACCATCACATGTAGTAAAGTCAAACAAAAAAGATTAAAACCATTTCAACTTATGAATGAAAACATTGAAAGGCTTCAAAGCAATGAAATGGGAAATCATGATTACCATAAAATCTTATATACTCTTACCAACTCTCATACTAGGGAGACTATATGGTATTTACACATGTGAGTTTGCTTTATTTTGTTTATGAGTATGGTCTCAAGTTGCATCTATTTATTTATAAATATCTCAATGTTATCATTCTTTATAGCTGTGTAGTACTCCATTGTGTTAAAATACCACAACTTTTTTATCCATTCCTCACTTAGGTTGTTTTCAAGATCTGGCTATTACAAATTGTGCTGCTATAAACATGGGTACACATGTATCGTGGTATGATGTTTTCAGTTCTTCTGGGAATATGTCTAGAAGTGGACTAGCTGGGTCAAATGGGACTTCCAAACCCAGGTTTTTGAGGAATCTCCAGACTGACCTCCACAGTGCTTGCACCAGTCTACACTCCGACCAACAGTGTAGAAGAGTTCCTTTTTGCCAATAGCCTCTCCAGCATTTGTTGTTGGTAGTTTGTTTTTTTTTTCTTTTTATCATGGCCATTTTTTCTAAGGTGAGATGGAATCTCAGTGTGGTTTTAATTTGCATTTCTCTCATGACTAATGATGATGAATATTGTTTCATGTATTTATTTGCCATTTCTATTTCTTCATCTGAGAACTGTGTATTCATTTCAGATGCCCATTTTTGGATTGGGTCTTTGAATTTTGAGGGTCTGATTTTTTTTTAATTCTTTATAAGTTCTAGACAGAAGTCCTTGTCTGATGGACAGTCCATTAAGATTTTTTCCCAGTTTGTGAGATTTTTTTTCACTCTGTTGGAAATCTCTTTCGACATGCAGAAACTTTAATAAGATATGGTCCCAGTTATTGATTCTGGGAAGTATTTGCCGTGTGGTTTGATTCTTGTTCATTAATTCTCTACCTACCCCTATATCTTCGAGATTTTTACCTACTTTGTCTTCCAGCATATTTAGTGTTTCTGTTTTAATATTCAGATCATTGATCCATTTAGATTTTAGTTCAGTACATGGTGACAGACATGGGTCTAGTTTTGGTCTTCTGCATATGGATAGCGAATTTTTCCAGCACCATTTGTTAAAGAGACTGTTGTTCTTCCAGCAAGGATGTTTGCCACCTTTATCAAAGATAAGGTGGTTGAGTGAGTTTGTGGTTGTATCTTCAAATCTATTGCATTGATCTTCAGGTCTGTTTTTATTTCAATACCATGTTGATTTTATTACAATAGACTTGTAGTATAATTTCAAGTAAGGAATTGTGATGCCTCCTGCCTTGCCTTTGCTGCTTAGAATTGCCTCTGCTATTCTAGGTCTCTTCTAGTTCCAGATGAATTTTAGGAATCATTTCTCTAGATCTATGAGGTATGTTAGTGGTATTTGATTGGGATTGGGTTGAATCTGTATAGTAGTTTTGGGAGAATGGCCATTTTCACAATGCTTATTCTTCCTATACATGAGCAAGGTATGTATTTCCATTTTGTGAGGTCCTCTTTGATTTCCCCTTTTCAGGGTATTATAATTTTCCTTGTATAGCTTTTTCACTTCTTTTGTGAGATTAATTCCTAAGTATTTCATTTTTATGGATGCGAGTGTGAAGGGTGTGGCTTCTCTTATTTCTCTCTCAGTATTTTTGTTGTAAGTGTATAGGAACGCTATTGATTTTTGAGTATTGACTTTGTATCCAGCTATATTGCTGAATTAATTTATTAAATCTAGGAGTTTTTCAATGGAGTTTTGGGGGTCTTCTATGTAAAGTATCATGTCATCTGCAAATAATGATAATTTAACTTCCTCTTTTCCTATATTTACTTCATTTATTTCTCTCTCTTGTCAAATTGCTCTGGCTAGTATTTCCAGTAGTATGTTGAGTAGGAACAGTGACAGGGGAAATCCTTGTCTTGTGCCTGATTTTAAGGTAAAGGCGTTCAGATTTTGGCCATTTAATATGATGCTGGCTGTTGATTTGTCATAGATGGCCTTTATCATATTGAGGTAAAGACCATCTATTCCCATTCTCTGTAAGAATCTTATCATGAATGAGTGTTGGACTTTATTAAAAGCTTTTTCTGCATCTATAGATATGATCATGTGGTTCTTACTTTTGCCTCTATTGATATGGTGGATTACATAAATTGATTTATGAATGTTGAACCATCCCTGCATTCCTGGAATGAATCCCACTTGGTCTTAGTGTATAATCTTCTTGATAATTTGCTGCATCCTGTTTGCTAATATTTTATTGAGAATTTTTGTATCTGTGCTCATTAGGGAGATTGGACTATAGTTCTCTTTTTTAATTGGGTTTTTCTCAGGTTTTGGTACTAGAGTAATATTTGCTGCCAGGAATGACTTAGGAAGAATTGCTTCCCTTTCAATTTCATTGAAGAGTTTGAGGAGTGTCGGAATTAAGTCTTCTTTGTATTTCTTGTAGAATTCCACAGTGAATTCTTCTGGGCCTGGGCTCTTCTTTGTTGGCAAGGACTTAATTACATTTTCAATTTCATTAATAGAAATTGGGTTATTCAGCAGTTTTACATCTTCCTGATCCAGCTTTGGTAGTTCATATGTATCTAGGAATCTGTCTATTTCTTCTGTGTTATTGAACCTATGAGAGTAGAGGTTTTCGAAATAGGTGTTGATGATCTTCTGTATTTCTACCATGTCTGTAGTAATTTGACCTTTTTCATTCCTTATTGCATGAATTTGAGGTTTTTTTCCTTTTTATTAATAAGGTTGGCCAAGGGATTATCCATTTTATTTATTCTTTCAAAGAACCAACTCTTTGATTCATTGATTCTTTGAACTGTTGTCTTAGACTCTATTGCATTAATTTCTGCTCTGATTTTATAATTTACTCCCTTCTTTTTGCTTTGGGCTTGGCTTGCTCTTCTTTTTCTAGATGTTTTATTTGTAGCATCAGGTTGTTTATTTGTGTTCGTTCTGTCTTCCTGATGTGGGAACTCAGTGCAATAAATTTTCCTCTGATGACTGCTTTCATTGCATCCCACAAATTCTGGTAAGTTGTGTTTGTATTTTTGTTTCCTTGTAGATATTGTATAATTTCTTCTTTAATTTCCTTCATGACCCACTGATTGCTCAACAGTGTATTACTCAGTTTGCGTGTGCTTTTTTGAGGTTTTTGCAGTTGCTTTTATTGTTAATTTCTAATTTCATGGCACTATGATCTATAACATGCATGGGATAATTTCAATTCTGTTGCATTTACTTAAATATGTTCTGTGGACTAGTATATGGTCTATTTTAGAGAATGTCCCATATATTGCTGAGAAGAAGGCATATTCTAATGTTGTTGAATGGAAAACTCTATATACGTCTATCAAGTCCATTTGTTCACAGGTGTGATTCAGTTCTGTTATTTCTTGGAGGATTTTCTGTCTAGTTTACCTGTCCTTTTGTGTCAATGGCATGTTAAGCTCTCCTGTTAAAATGTGTTATTCTTTATTTGATTTTTCATTTCTGTTAATATTTGCATTGGATAGCTGGGTTCTCTAGAATTTGGTGCATATACATTTAAGATTGTTATCTCTTCCTCTTGAAGTTTTCCCCTAACTAGTATGTAGTGAACTTCTTTATCTTTTTGGATCATTCTTGGTTTGAAGTTCACATTGTTTGCAAACAGAAAAGGTACCCCCACTCTTTTTCGGTTTCTTGTTGCATGAAGAAACAGGATGTTTTCCATCCTTTGACTTTCAGTCTATGGGTTTCCTTTTGGGTTAGATGGGTTTCTTGTAGATAGCATATGGATGGATGTTTTTCTTCATCCATTCTGCCAGTCTGTTTCTGGCAGAATGGAGGCCATTGAGTTGAGGCCATTTACATTATTGGTTATAACTGTTATATATTGGTTTATTGTTGACATGTTATCTTTCTGCTGTTGTATCTTTAGCTTTCCATTCTGTTTAATTGTCTGCCTTGCTTGGTGGCTTTATCCTATCTGTATCCAGAATATCTTTCAGTATTCTTTGTAGGTTTGATTTGGTGGTCATGAATATTTTCAGCTGTTCTTTGTCGTGGAAGTATCTTATTTATCCATCCATTTTGAAGGCCAGTTTTGCTGGGTGTGTCAGTCTGGGTTGGAAGTGGTTTTCCTTGAGGATCTGAAATACTTCACTCCATGCTCTTCTTGACTGCATTGTTTGTGTTGAGAAGTCTGCTGTGATTCTGATAGGTTTTGCTTTATAGGTGATCTGTCTCTTCTCTCTCACAGCTTTTCGTATTCTGTTCTTATAATGGATTTCTGGGATGGTGATTATTATGTTTCTGGGTGTAGTTTTCTTTTGGTTATGGCTGTTTGGAGTTCTATATTATTCACTAATCCAAAAGTCAGTTTCCATTCTCATGTTTGGGAAGTTTTCAGCTATGACTTCTGTAGATATCCTCTTGATATCATTTGGGCTGTCCCCTTTTTAATTTATCCCTATTAATGTTATGTTATTTTTCTTTGCATCATCTTGCAGCTGTTGAATTGTTATTTCCTAATTCTTTGTTATTTTTAAAAGATCTTTTCTTTCCTGTTCACTAGCTACAATCTTATCTTTGATGTCTGAAATTCTATCTTCACTTTTTGTTTGAGGCAGTTTTGACAGCTTTCAATAGAATTTTTCATTTCCTGTATATCTCTTTGAATCTGATTTATGTATTCTGTTTGTTTCTTATAGTGTTCATTCAGGGATTCTATCTGTTTGCTTTGTTCCTCTGATTTTTTAGCTGTGTCTTCACTAGATGTGTTCACTATTTCTTTCACTACTTTTATCATTTCTTCTTTTACTGGGCAATTATTTCTGATTTGAATTTCTCTGTAGCATCCCCTATTTGCTTCTTTCTTTCAGTTGATATGATTTCAGTCATTTCAGGTGTATGACTTCTATTTTCTTCTATGTTCATGGATCTTAGGCTTTCTTGGGATGGGCTGGAGATTTGACCCTGCCTTTTGGTCTTTCCTTTTGTCATTTTTCTTTATTTCCTTGGTTTGAGTGCTGTTCCAAAGCTTCTTCTTGGTGTGTAGTGAATCACCTCCTGCACCCTCAGCTCCTGGAGCAGTCTCACATACACTGCAGGCACTTGGCTACCTAAATTGAGAGGCAGAAGCTGGGCATGGAGAACTGAGGCTGTCAGAACCCCCAGGGATCAATCCCCTGTCCTAGAGGGGTGGATATGAACTCAACCACTGGCAGTGCTGGTCTTAAGCTCTCCCCAGGCCAGCCCAAATGAACCCAGAGTCCTCATGTGTTGTCTCTGCCTCCTGAACTGAAAGAAGTCTGCTGGGCATTGTCAACTGAGACCCAGAAATTGGCTAGGCCCAATCTAGTGTCTCCAGTCGCTCCCCCAGAAACTCAAAAGCCTAGAGTGTAGGTCTCCAACTTTCCCCAAATATGCCTTTCAAAACAATTTTTATGCTACAGGATATCTGTGGGATGTGATTCTGAGACATTGTTCCTAAACATGTATCACATGGATAGTGTTGCTGGTTATGATACTACAAACTGTTTGATGTGAAAACCTCCTGTTATAAATTTTGGATAAATTATACACACACTCATTTAACAGTCCGGTGTGGTGACAGAAATAAGTATCATTCCAGCATCCAAATATGAAGAATTATGTCAAAGGAAGGTATGAAGCAATCCAGAAGGTGTGCTGTCTCCCAGGCCTCAGTTATTACCTAAGTTAATTAAAATTATATAGTGTATTATAACAGGGTAGAGAATTTTCAATTCTTCATTAAGTCTTCAGCAATTAGGTAGTGGAATTGAAATAACACAGTAAGTAGAACTTTCAGGAAAATATTGAGTGGCATGAAAAGTGGCAAAGGTGACAATGAAGCAAGTCCTCAAACTTGTACATGGTGATACTGCCAGTTTTTCTTCAATTATACTGTGATTTCAAATTTAATAAATGTATAAATTTGGTTATCTTGCATGGTGCACTAGAGTAGGAGATTGCAAGTGAAAATTCATCTCAATAAACTGCTGGATTTTAATTATGCATACATGAGTGAGTATTGGAGCTATTTTTGTGATATTTTGAACCACATATAGAGTATAAAATGATTGCCAAAATTAAGTTAAATAATATGTTCATCACCTCAGTACCTCTCTTTTTATGATTATGCAAAGTTAAATAAGTAAGACATAAGAGATAAATAATGCATTATCTCATTTATTTGTCAAATTCCATTTAAAGTACTAAATTTATTAAGACAAAAGAGTATAAATGTGG